>LRSR01014280.1:0-16423 GCA_001579985.1 Hypsibius dujardini
ATGGCACGCCGTTGTTGTCGGAATTGTCGACGATGAGCGCCGATACAGACGGTGCAGGAAGTGATTTAGTGACTTGCTTGGCGGCTCGTGCCTGAGAACGCTTTTCACGGAGGAAGGAGCCGTAGTCGGACGGGAGGCCGCGTCCACCGTCTGAGTACATTACGAAGTGTTTTCATTTTCTGCCCATGTAGAAAGTCTGTCGCTGGCTGTATCTTAGCTACGCCCATTGATAAAACCGAACGCAGCAGACAGACAGACAAACGAGCAAACAGACAGACAGACAGACAAACAGACAGACAGATGAGCAAACAAACAGACAGACAGACAGATAGACAGACAAACAGACAAACAGACAGACAAATGAGCAGACAGACAGACAGACAGACAGACAGACAGACAGACAGACAGACGTGGAAGCCATGCTCCGTCGTCGCGCCAATCGCTCAAAAATTCACTGTTTGCTTTGCTCGCGCCATAGCGCAGTCGTAATACCTTATGACTGCACTTTTTTCGATCGTATTCAGGTGATGTGTGTTATTCGTAATTCAAAACCGGTCGGTGATAAAACGCGCCCACAAGTGCACCGTAACAAGCGACCTATACCGCCCAAGCCGGCGTAAAACGAAGTCTATAGTAAAAACCAACACATCACACAGTCACGTGAGTCCGCGACCGACATCGCCTACCGCAATTTGTTCCCACTATGCAAGACCTGATTTTTAAATAAAAACAAAATTGACTTTTCAGAATCTCTTGAGCTTCTTTCTAAAGAACATTTGACACAATGGCCAGCGAAAATAAGGAGCCACGTTCGCAGAAAACGACAACCGGCGGCGGCGATTCCTACAAGGTAGGAAGGGAAAGATGCCATTTTGATTGACTTGAAATACACTTAAATATCTTTAAACGCTACTCGAAGGTCGTCGAGACCGGAGCCAATCGCGGGAGATTGATCGCGGTGATCGGGGACGAGGACACGTGCGTGGGATTCATCCTCGGCGGAGTGGGCGAGCTGAATCGGGCGAAGCAGGCCAATTACTTTATCGTCGCGAAGGACACTCCGGTTGCGGAGACAGAGGAGGCCTTCAAGGCCTTCACCCGCCGCGACGACATCGGGATCGTCTTGATCCTGCAGAATATCGCGGAGACGATTCGGTACGCGATCGACGCGTACAAACAGACCATCCCGACGGTGCTGGAGGTCCCGTCCAAGGACCATCCGTATGACGCGAGCAAGGACTCGATCCTGCGACGGGCGCGGGGCATGTTCAACTCGGAGGACTTCCGCTGAGGGAGTGGGCAGTTTTTTCACTATGTGCTGGAAGCAGAAAGTCGGATGTGTTACTGAAATATATATAGTGCAATATAGTGGAATTTGTTTTCCAGACAAGCATAGTTGCGACTTGATCAAACAGACGGAGAGACAGACAGACAGATAGACAGACATGCAGACAGACAGACAGACAGACAGACAGACAGACAGACAGACAGACAGACAGACAAACAGACAGACACGCAGACACGCAGACAGACACATAGACAGACAGACAGACAGACAGACAAACAGACAGACAGACAATCAGACAGACAGACAGGCAGAAAGGCAGACAAACAGGTAGACAGACAGAGAGATGGAGAGGCACGGCGATACAAAGATAAAGACACTCTGTCTGTCTTTTCTGTCTGTATATCTGTTCCTTATTTATTATCTACCTGGCGGAGAATTTGCTACGGTTCGCCAGCCGTTGATTGATTTGGTGTAGTACGCGAAAAGCTTAATTGATTTTGTGCCACAAGACACTTAATGTTGCCAGATTGGCGAAAAAACGGTCAATTGATTGGTTGATTGACTGAATCGAACAGTAATAAGCGAACAGTTGATTGATTGATCAAACTGAAACATTGCACTTGACTGGCCAAACCATCAATCAATGCTTTTCATTTTGCACATACTACACAAATTCAATCAACGCCTGGCGAACCGTAGCAAGTTTCTCCGCCAGCTGCAGTATCATTCCTCTTTCCATTTATTCATTTCGAGAGGGAAAACCCCGTTTCAGTGCAGATAGGAGGCGGAAGTTAAAAGAATCTTGACAAGATAAAAAAAAAGCCAGCACCCGAAATCGGTAATTCAGATCGGTCGCTGCAAGTGCCTCACGGTGACATGTTCTCGCTGTTTTGGCTGCCGCTGCCCTTGCTCTCATCCGCGTCAAAACTCTTGTTGCTGTTGCTGCTTCCCCCGCCCATTCCGAAGAAGCGACCAGCCCGCTGCCGAGTGGTGGAAGGTTTGATAAGTTTGGTCATCCGCTGACTACCGCCGCCTCCGCCTCCGCCTCCGCCTCCGCCCATCATCCCGCCACGGCCAAAGCCCGAGCCCATCATCATCCGTGAGAAGCCCTTCTGATGGCCGCGTCGATCCACCAGCAGCACGCTCTTCCGCACAAAGTCCAGCAGGGATTCCACACTCTGCGCGTAGTTTCCCACCGAGGCAGTCATCACAGCCTGAAGTTTCAGCTGAACGAGAAAAAAAACAGACAATTGGCACCGAATTTACTCGGACTGCAATGTGTGCGTACGATATTCAACTTCTCCGTCTGCTCGTCGCTCTGCAGATGCTCCAGCATGTCGACGATTCGCTTCATCTCCACCAGCACAGCCTCATCCGGCGGCATCACACCGGCGTCCACGTCCGACAGGTACTTGCAGACCATCACCAGCCGTTCCTGGAGCATCCGGATGGCGCTCGACATGGTCCGCATGCTGATTTGGTATTCGGTCTCCGCGACGGCCGACTCCGCGCTCTCCGCGTCCGCCTTGGTGGCGATGTGGTGGACGCCGATCTGCTCGGCTTGCTCGAACACAATGTTGTAGGTCAGCGGGATGAATTTCACTTTCGGCTAAGAAAACACGAGCGTAAGGATGTACAGCAAATACCAAATCTGGCAGCAGGCGGGGGGGGGGGATTTCGGACTTACAGCGCCGGATTCAAATTCAATGACTGACTCAAAGAGATCGACGGGGAATGAGTCTGGCTTGTTGCCTCGTGCCTTGAGGAGAAACGGATTCTGCGATACTTCCCACATCTAAAAAGGAAAGCACGAGAATGGAGCAAAGAAAGAAAACAAAGACAGACAGACAGACAAGCAGACAGACAGACAGACAGACAGACAGACAGACAGAGAGACAGCCAGGCAGACAAAGAGATAGGCAGACAGACAAGCAGACAGACAGGCAGACAGACAAGCAGACAGACAAGCAGACAGACAAGCAGACAGACAGGCAGACAGACAGACCACGTAACCACACAGGCATACAGTATCCCAGCGAAATATAAAATAATCTTGTTTTGCACTAAGATTCAATTACTGAGACCGAAGTCTAGTACAACAGTATCATGGTAGTATGTAGTATGTGTATTCATATTCACTGAAGAGACTCTAAAACTCAATCGTAATATCGATTGGTTTCAACACAAGTCATTTCGTCGTCCACAAACGATACAACACCGAACATACCTGGTTCTGCATGTCTAAGTCTTGCATGGTCAGGAATTCATCGGAAACCGTGTACCATCCAATGTAGTCCAGTCCAGGGAGAATTTGCTTGACTGCAAACACAAGCCAATTCATCAATCAATCACACACATCCAGAGGCAGCTGATCAGGCACACACGTTGAACAACTCGAAAGAAATAAGTTCAAATAATTAGTTTGTCGGCTGACCTCCCAAAGTAGTATAATCCATCATTAGGGCTAATACGGCTCAATGGCCATCACCCGATCACAATAATCGACCACTTCAAGGACAGAACGAGCCAGCCAATAAAAGTCGTCAATCAATCAATCAAACAGTCAATCTATCGAACAGTCAATCAATCAATCAATCGACCAATTAAAGAATCTAATAATCTAATAATCGATCAATCAAACAAACAATCAATCAATCAATCAATCAAATAGGTTGCATTCCATGCCGATCTTACACTGCTCTTCCTTCTCCAGCCAATACGCCTTGTCCAGGACATTTCGACCGCCCTCCGACTTTACAAGAATTTCAAAAGCAAAGCATATTTCCGCCTTCGGTCCATCCTGTCGTCCCAAAAGAGCTCCAAAGACTGAAAAGGGGAGAAAACACGCGCTGATACCAAAAATGACACTCCGGCGTTCAGGCTGATCGATTTATCCCCACACCTTGGGACCGTCCGCCGTGTTGGGCGACATTACGATGGTGATGGTCGGCGATGTGAAGGAGCACGACGGGATGGAGGTCCACTTCCGTGGCAGACGTTTTCGAGCTGGAAGCGAGCAGAGTTTTTGCATCATTCTCATTCAGCGGTGTGCGTTTCACACCCAGCTGCTTGGCTGCACTAGTCCCTGCCATGGCTGCCCGAATCGCGAACTCCGTTGAACTGGGGGGGGGGGAAGATAAATCAAGCAAAATGATAAAGAAAACAGAAACAAAACAATTAATAAATTTATGCCCTCAGTTTATGGACGATTGATTGATTGGTAGAAAAAAATTGATTTCCACTGGAAATGTGGAATTGTTAGAACAGAAGTTCCGTGGCTGTGGAATTATATGCACGCGTGGCCACTTGAGCGGTCTCTTTACCGTCGATTGAGTGATTGGTAGAAAATACTGGGTTGATGGATTCCAATTGGAATCTAGAAGTGCCCTAATTTCCGTTGCACCGTAGGCGTTCAACAAGCGCCTATTCTGCTCCAGGAGCCGATGGAAAAAATCTAACACAAAACCGAGTGTTATGGCCAAGTGTGTAATTACACATTACAGCGATTCCTCATGGAATTGGAATGCGATGGAACACATCACAGACTCCAATTCCTAAACTGCGAAATTCCCACTGGAATTGAAATTGTACTGTTCAGTGGAATCGTTAGAAGTACGCTAGAGTGGTGCACAAAAGCCATTTGGTCAACCTCTAACGAAGTCGAAATGCGGCTATTGGGCCTCAGCAGCAAGATGGGAAGGATCGATCGGCGATGAAACCCGTGAAAACGCCAGCACTTCCTTGCAGGACTTTGTTGTGTTCTTTCGACGATAGAAGACGACGAGATTTGAAACATTCATACAGGGTGTGGAAAAATATTACCAAAGTCGAGCCCTCCTCGCGCTAAGGCCAACAAAACATAGCTCCCATTTGGAATCGAAAACTTTTTTCTCGTTAGAAGAAGTAACCCAGACAGAACAGAAGAATGAAAAACAAGGTGACGCCTGTGAGCCGATCGAGCGATCGCCGCGCGAAACAGCGAGTCTCCTCCGCGTGTGAAGCATTAGTATAAACGGCCCTCCCCAATCCTCCTGGCTTACTTATCGGCATTGGCATTGGGTTTCCAAGTAATGACACATTCTTCACCGCACGCCTTCAACACGGTGCACTGAGGGAGAGAAAACGTCATTTAGATAACGCAATCAATCAATCAATCAATCGAATCAACGCAATCAATCAATCAATCAAATCAACGCAATCAATCAATCGAATCAACGCAATCAATCAATCGAATCAACGCAATCAATCAATCGAATCAACGCAATCAATCGATCGAATCGACGCAATCAATCAATCAATCGAATCGACGCAATCAATCAATCAATCGAATCAACGCAATCAATCAATCAATCGAACTAACAAACTGAAATCTCCAAGCAATTTCGTGAAATTCGCAACTGTAAATAACGCTCAGCGTTTTCTCGCCAGATCAGGAACTGGCAATTCATAACACAAGCAATGATCTGATCTGGTAATAAACAGAATCAATCAATCAGGTTAAATATTCAATATTTAACAACAAACAATCAATCAATCGATCACTTCCGTAATCGACAAAAACATAGAACACTCACTGAAACGCAATTTTCCTGTAGATTGGAGCAATACACCCTCTTGAAAATCAACAACAAAAGCTAAAATCCACCTACCAACAACTCCACCCCGGCATCATGCTGCTCTTTAATCTTCTGGCCGAGCTCTCCTTCGGGCAGCTTGAGGTCCTCTCGCATGTCCCCGTCGTCCGACATCAACGACAAGAACCCGTCATCCTGAACGTTCACCAACTACAACAACAAAAAGACTCGATCGTCAATTACCCTACAAGAAGCGTCTCACACCAAAGAAATAAAGAAGTAAGAATCTTACCACATAATCAACACGCTTGACGTTGGGGACGTCCATATTGTGGGTCGACGGGCACAGATCGTCGTATTTCCTCTGGGTGAAGATGTCCAGCCCGACCAAGTGCACCTGAAAAGTAGCCCACGGTAAGGCCTAACGGAAAACATCCGGTGCGGCAGGGTACGGCTGACCTTGGCATGACCGTGCTTGCCGGTCTTGGAGGTCGACATCTCCACAATCTTACACGGACGGCCCTTCAGCATCACGAAGCCGTTTTTGCGCAGCGCGCTGCACTGCATCGGGTAGGTGGTCGACGCGCCGGCATCGCCCGACTCGAAGTGCTCATCCAGGTCGTCATGTTCCTCAGCCATTGTGATGGTGGACAAAAAAGGGGAAATGTGCCTAAAATGGGGGAAGAAAATGGAGACCTGAAAAACTCGCCGTGCACAAATTTGAGGCCGCAATGCAACACGTCAAAAAAGCTGCAACACAAGAAACGCACACGCAGTCAGGCCAAAAATGCATCAAACTCCGTGAGCGTTATAGCAGTCTCCTATTTACCTGGCAGCCTCAAAACCTTGGTCGGATCTGTCCCTATGACGTACGCTGCTCTTACTGGTGAAATCGGTGAAGCTCAATATTACCATCTGTGGAAGAGTACGTAGACTGGATGAGCGAATCAAGGTGTCTCGATAAGGGTGATTGGTCTAGTGGTTTATAGAAAATTTACGATTCGCTGGAACGTTTCGGATCGATTCAGTTCACAGGAATTGAACGCTGTAGCGCCGCCCCAATTTACCCACACATGCGCGGAGAGCCCAAAACAATTTCCTCCATCATTTCCACAGCGAGGTCGCCAGCGTTTTCTCCTGCCATTCCGTAAGTGCGCGCCGTGTCCCATGCGATTTTTGCGATCGTCGTTGAATTGATTTTCGGATTCGCCGCTACAGGTTCCTGTCGATCCCACACGTGCGAAAGACAAGCCGTCAAGATGCAGAACGACGCCGGAGAAAATGTTGATTTGTACATCCCGAGGAAGTGGTGAGTGTGCTTTTGGCTGCTTCATCCTTCCCATAGAGGCTGGCAGTGGATGAGTGGATTTGTTTCGGATGTGTTTGCAGCTCTTCCACCAACCGGATTATCGCCTCCAAGGACCATGCCGCCGTCCAAATCAACCTCGTCGAGGTGAGCTGCGGAAGAAATTTACTGACTTGATTGATTGAGTGATTAATCGGTTGATTGAGTGATTAATCGGTTGATTGAGTGGTCAATCGGTTGATTGATTGGTTGATTTGTTAAGTGCACTTCATTGCTGGTTAGACTTTGATTGGATCTATGTCATTGCTTCTTCTGTACATATATTAATCGAGTGATTATAGTTCTTTAGTGCAATTCAGGGCAAATTTTCTGATTGATTGATTACGTTGACATGAAAGTCAATTTGTTTACACTGCAGCGTCAAGTCTTCACTTCACACGTTGATCAACTGGTTGATTTGCTGATTGATTGATCGATTCAATGGAAATCGTTTGACCGTTGATTGATGTCATTCCCTTGCAATAACCAAACCAAATTATCATTGTATGATTTTTTTTATTCCTAACAAAATTTTAGTTTAATTTCTTCAGAGACTCATTACTTGAAGTAAAATTTGTGATTTTAAATAAAAAAAATTATGCTTTTAAATATCGACTTCTACTTTTGAGACTTTAGAAAATAAAATAAAAAATTCCATTTAAAATGAAAATGCCTCATTTTGAGCTACTTAAAATATATTTAAACAACACTGTATGGTTCTCTCTTGATTTAGCTGGACAATGAAGGAAAGGCAACTGGCAGCATCAAGGGCTACGCCATCTGCGGGGAAGTGCGCCGGATGGGGGAATCTGACGACTCGATAAATCGCCTGGCTAAATCGCATAACCTTTTATCAAAGCAGTTTTAAGCAATTTAGCATACTGCTCTCTCTTTATCGGAAACCGATATTGCGGGAATGTCTTTGAGCGTTCAGTGTTGTTGCAGCGGATACGGCAGACCGAGAGAATGAAATGACATAATCCCGTTCACTGTCCGGTTATTGCGCTGATTGATTGATTGGCCGGTAATTGCACTAGGCACTGATTGGTTGATTGATTGGTTAGTTAATGCACTATGCACTGATTGGTTGGCCGGTTATTGCACTAGGCACTGATTGGTTGATTGGTCAGTTGTTGCGCTAGGCGCTGATTGGTTGATGGATTAGCCGGTTATTGCACTAGGCAATGATTGGTTGATGGATTGGCTTTGAAAATGGCTCTGCTGATGTCAATGGATTCTAAATCAAATTTGGAGTGGAAGGATGTCAAAAATTTTAGAAATCACACTTTTTCACAGTGATTGGATCAGAAAACTCGGAACTTCGGAAACGTTGCTAATAAATCAATCAATCAAGCCTTAGATCCTAACAAACTCCGATCGGGAGGAAAAATCCGTTCTTGCCCAAGTAAATGAGGTCATCTCCTGATGGTATCTGTTTCGTTTGCTGCAAAGAGGACTAGTGAAGTGTGCGTGAAAAGCGTATGAAGCAAAGTTTGTATTTCAGCTCACCCTCCAATTAGTCCGTAAATCGGCTCACTCATGGGTTTCTCTTTGATGGCAGGTGCTTGATTGTTTGATTTGCTGTACTATATCCCAATATGCTATATCACGTATAGAAATCAAACAATCAAGCACCTGCCATCAAAGAGAAATGCATGAGTGAGTCGATTTATGGACTAAGTGGAGGGTGAGCCGAAATACAGACTCTGCCTCATACCGGTATGTTGTGCTGCAACGGTCGAGCATGCTCGTCGTGAAGGACTCTGAACAGGTCCCTTTTATTAAAGAAAGTTACAGCCATCAAAAGCGGAGAGGGCGTTCTACATATACAACCCAAAAGTTTCCAACATGTCTGCACATAATTGCGGGGTATGGATGCAGTTAGTCGTAGCCGCGGATCATGAGAGCAGTGTCCCAGACACCCTCAAACTCCTTGATGGGCTCCAGGACAGATCCATCCTTGGTCACCACCGTCAACTGATACTGCAGTAAGGACGAAACCGAGTTTGAAGGACATCTTCCTTGCAAGAAACGCCAGTTGACAAAACACAAACCTTGTTGCTGGACTCCCTATTGCGGTAGTAGAGCAGACGCAGTGAGTGGATGGCAACTTCCCGCGCGGCTGCCTCGTCCATCTCCGGGTTCTTCTCGAGTTGATCAGCGAGGAAGGGCTAACAAGAAAAGAGACAAATAATTAAATCCACGTGAAAAAAAACAGCAGAAGAACCGAGCATGCCTGGGCAATGAAACGTCCAAAACCGGTGGCCATGTACGGAGCGGTGTAGCTGATGCCAAGCATAGTGAGCCCACCGAGATACGGGACGCCGTCTTCCAAGCCACCGACGACATAGCTGTTCCACAAGGGATCGAACTTCGAGCGCCTGTAGGAGAGTAGTTCGTCCGTCACGCCAAATTGCGAAAAGACGTAGAGAGAAAAGACACATGTCTGCCTGCCTGCCTGCCTGTCTGTCTGTCTGTCTGTCTGTCTGTCTGCCTGCCTGTCTGTCTGTCTGTCTGTCTGTCTGGTTGGCTGGATGGCTGTCTGCTTGACTGTCAGTCAGTGTGTCTGTCTATCTGCCTGTCTGTCCACATGGGATCAAGTTTGGAGCGACTGTTGGGGGAGTAATTTGTCTGGCAAGTCAAGTTACGCCAAGACGTAGAGCGAAATAAACAACTTACGCATTGTACAGGATGCGGGTCAACCAGCTATGCAGAGATTTCGGGGTCCATTCGTAGCCGTCGTCCGAGCAAAAATCTTGCATACTGCAAAAAATCAGAAATCGGACGAAATCAACCAAAAGTCAACATGGGGAACGGTCATTGAGTCAAAAGAAGGACGACCAAAACAATCAAGAGCATCACCAATCAAGTAACCAATCAAGCAGCAGACAACAGTAGTATCTTCGGTATTGTGAACCACTGCCGAGCGCGACAAAAGTTATAGCCATTTCTAGTGCAGCACATATCCGAAACTAAATATCACTGAATATTATTATACAGCATTTAAAATTCAAAACAAATTCGTTTGACCTTATATTCCATAAATCCGGGGAAAACTATACTCACAGTCCGTGCATTCAACAGTCAATCAACCATTAACCGCAATCAAGCAATTACACGTTAACTCAATCAAGCCAATCGATCAATCAACCACCAACCGCAATGAAACAATCGCCCTTCAGCTCAACCAAGCCAATCGATCAATCAACCATTAACCGCAATCAAACAATCACACGTTAGCCCAATCAAGCCAATTGATCAATCAACCGAGCGCGCCGCATGCACTGTGTTATATCATATCCATGAGGAGAAACTCACGTTTTCTTGGCGATCAACTGCTCGATGTACTGGAAATCCGCATAATCCCCCGACATCGCCAGCACGGTGGACTTGTTCACCCGCAGCAGCCGCGGGATGGTGCGCAGCTTGCAGAGCGTGCCGTAAGAACCGACCGTGTCAGCGGCGAGGACGATGCCACCTTTAAAGGCCACTCCGATCACCGCCGTGCCCGACACACTGGGCGACCTACCGAAATCAAATCCCGTGTAACAAACAATCCTAAAATCGAAATGAAAATCGACGTGGAGTAGATCAACACTCACTGAGTGTGAGCCTTTGGTTGTCCCACCGCGGAGGAATGGCTGCCGTTGATCAAGGGCAGATCCCGTAGCAGCGCTGAATTGATATCGTAACGCTTGGCCATCGTTTTCCGGATTGCGTTTCAAACGATGGGGACAGAATTCAAATTCGTGGAGAAGGAAAAAGAAGAAGCCAAGTTAATGTTGTGCAGAATTGAAGAACTGCAGGGAAAATAATGCTGACTGTTGCTGCATTAGGCACTCTCCTCGGTAATTGCCGTTCTATTATCATGGATTTTAATTAGGGAAAGCACTTTATTTGCCACAGTTTACGTTTTCCCAGTGAGACAGCGGTTTTTTCGATCCGGAATCGATCCCCCAATGAGGGGCTTTATTTAGCTCTAATCCGAACGGGCAAAATAAACGACGCACAACAGACGAGCTCGGTTTATTTTCAATTTCCATTTCCAAGAGCCACAATTTTTTTTTGCTGTGTCGTCGCGCTCGTTTCCATCTTTCTTTTGCGGAGTTTTCGGGCTCGATTGTTCATTAGGAAATCCCTTGGAATCAGTTCATCATGGGTGAATGCCTTTTCGGGATTCAGTTCAAGGATTTTGTGTTGGTTGCCGCGGACACCGTCACTGCTTTCAGCATCATCGCGCTCCACCAAGGTATGTAGGCCCAGATGTTCTTTCCCCAGATGAACCCCCGTAGAATCTACCTTTGAACGTGGAAATGATGAGGAGGAAATTCGAATCGGGATCGGTTTCATGCGGAGTGGGGGCAGTTCAATCGATGAAGGATAAGCGCACTTCTCCAGGATAACGAAGCATTAAAATGAATTTCGGCTTTATTTTCTCCATTTCGTCTCCCCGAGATCGCTTGTATGGGCAGGAAAAATTCAAACGAAACTCTGGACGCCCAGTTAGACAATTTTCAGCTTCCAAAATTGACAGTTTTCCCTGCCCGGTCTTCGACCTTAATGCAGTGCATTGATTGATAGATCGGCTTGATTGTGCAAGAAATTAAAATCCAATGACTGTCCAATCGTTGATTGGTGTATTGCGGTTAGTTCTCTTTACCATCGGTTCTACTGCTTGATTGACTTGATTGGACGTTTTTGTCATTATTATGATCTCGCGGTTTCCCACGATTTGTTTTAGCTGTTATTTGCTTGCTCGTGAATTATTATATGGTCTAGTTTGTTATTCACCTATTCTGACGTTGCATTAGCAAACTCTTTTTAGATTGAGGATTTGGAGACATCATTGTAATTTATATACGTGTCAATCGGTTTTAATTGTTGATTGATTGATTGATTGATTGACTGACTGACTGATTGATTGATTGATTGATTGATTAACGAAGTGAACCAACAGCGATTCTAGGCCTTTTTTTCTCCTTTACAGTAAATTTATCAAAATTTCATTTTGCCAAGAAGGCTGTGGGGGTGAATCTAGATTTAGTGCTCAATTTTGATGCTGCGCGGCGTGAAAATCGGTCGAGGCGGTCGTAGGGCTTCCAGCGTTTTCGGATCATGCCGGAGTGTCCGCCTGCTCTGCTCCTTGATGGCCTCCTCCAGCCGGCGGTTCTTTGCGTGGATCCCAGGATGGGCTTTCGTGCTGACTTGGCAGTGCATCCGATCGAGCTGGCGTTCAGCGAGGAGCAGGAGATTTTGTTGCATCTCGGTCATGACTTCAAACTGCTGGCGTTCGTAGTCTGCACGAATTTCCCCTCGAACTCTATCATTCACAGCGCAAATAGCCTATAACGATCCACGTCTCGTTAAAATATTTCTGAGTAAGTTCATTTTTCGCGGGAAAATTCATTTTCGAAGATTGTTTTGGAGTGTTGATTGATTCGTTGATTGGCTGTATTAATTGAATCGTTGATTGGCTGTGTTGATTGATTCGTTGATTGGTTGTGTCGATTGATTCGTTGATTGGTTGTGTCGATTGATTCGTTGATTGGTTGTGTTGATTGGCTGTATTGATTGATTTGTTGATTGGCTGTATTAATTGTATCGTTGATTGATTCGTTGATTGGCTGTGTTTTTTTTCTCCTGTTCATTTTGTGTCCGTTTCCTCGTTAACTAGTAATTCCTGAAAATTCAGCTTAATGCTAAATACTGCACCAATGTGAGATATCGCTCACCTGGAGTTTCCGTTTTCGCTGGTGAAAATCCAGCACATTCTTCCGGGTCTGATAGCCGCGCCATGTAGACTGGATGATGGTCGCGCTGCGGTTGATGGCGGCCAATCTTCGCAGCTCCTCCTGCCGCGCCCGCATCTGCCGGACCCTGCGGCGCGCCAGGAAACCTTTCCAGAAACGATGGATGGTGCAGGCGGCCTCCTGCCAGTGCTGAATCAGCTGCCATGTCTTGTGGCGCCGCCAAGCTGCCTGGATCTTCGTGGCCGCATAGTTCTCCGCCCGGAGCGCCGGTTCAATGCGATTCTGCAGTTCGAGGACCCGCTGCACAAACTCATCCCCGCTCGCCAGGATCTTGTAATAGGCTAGAGACATTGTGCGGGGTGGGGCATCTTTTCACACCTCACATCCAAGTCCAGTTGCCATGTGATGGCGTGATGTTGACGGTGTCTGGTTTTCCTGCTAAATACGCAGCAGCGATTAAATACGTGTCTGTTTTTGCCCATTTCAGACACGGACAAGACCTATCGGCTGGGCGAGAAGCTGCTGCTGCTGACTAACGGCGAGACGGGTGATACGGAGCAGTTTGGCGAGTACTTGGAGAAGAATCTGAAGCTCTACCGGATGCGCCACGGCTACGATCTCTCACCATCCGCGGCGGCCTATTTTGTGCGCGCGCAGATCGCCGAGTTCTTGCGCAGCCGAGTGAGTATTCTGTAATTGCATTTGTCTGCCTGCCTGTTTGTATTCCCACGCTTCTATCTGTATGTGAATTTGTCTGCCTGTCCATTCCTCTGATTGTCCGTAAGCAGTTGTCTGCCTGACTGTGTCTACACCTGGATTTGTCTGCTTGTCTATCTGTCTGTCTGACTATCTGTCTGTCCTTCGATTATCTGTGTTTGAAGTTTCAATGCCTGGCTGTGTTTGCACGTGGATTTGTCTGCCTGTCTTGAGGGCTGTTTTCTTCCTTGTTAGCTAAATTAGCCGGCCTGTCTTTTTCTTTGCTTCATTGTCGGTAAGGCGAATTTTGCCTGCCTGTCTACATGTGGGAGTATTTCTTTGTTTTAAGCTCTTGTCTACTTGCCTGTAAGTGAGTTTGTCTGTGTCTCTGCAGGGGATGGTTGACTAACCGTAGTTTATCCCTTTCTTTTCCCCGTCTACAGACTCCGTATCAGGTCAACATGCTGCTGGCCGGACACGACGAGATCGAGGGACCCTCGCTCTTCTTCATCGACTACTTGGGCACGCTGGCCAAGATGCCGTTCGCGGTGCACGGGTACGCGGCGTCGTTTTCGTTCGGTCTGCTGGACAAGCACTACCGGCCGGACATGAACGAGCAGCAGGGAGTGGAACTACTCCAGTTTTGCATCAACGAGGTACAACTCACGATCAGTCGATCTATCGAAGAATTCAACTGGTCTGTCTGTCTGTCTTAACTCCAGATTTTGTTTGGTGGATGGATTGATTGGTTGGTTGGTTGATTGTCTGTGAATATTTTCTGGCTGTTTTTTCTTTATCTCTCTGTTTGAATGTCTGCCTGTCTTTCGATCTGTTATCTGCCTTTCTCTCTGCCTATTTATCTGTCTACCTATCTGTATGTCTATATGTCTGTCGATCTGCCTGCCTACCTGTCTGTCTATGGACTTTTCTGTTTGATTGTCTGTCTGTCTGTCGACTTGTCCATTTGTCTCTCTGTCCATTGATCAGTCTGCCTACCTGTCTGTCTATGGACTTTTCTGTTTGTCTATCTGTCTGTCGACTTGTCCATTTGTCTCTCTGTCCATTGATCAGTCTGCATTTAATCATTCTTTTTCATCTTCCTGTTGCAGTTGTACAAGCGCTTCATATTGAACATCCCCAAGTTTAAGATTCACAAGATTGACAAGGACGGTGTGACCGCGTTGGGAGACGTCTACCCGACCGTCAAGGCATAAAGTTGCTCGTTTTTCAAATACTAACCACACGTCACGGTCCTACAAGCGTTTACATTTAGAACCTTACCTTCCCGCGTCGCGGATCCGTTTGTGTATAAAGCGGAAAACTTGACCGTGCATTTTTATTGAATTCTTCGCGGTTTTTTTCCCCTACACCACGCTGACCGCAAATAAAGTGCACGGTGTACTACGTGTGTATTGTGTACTTTGTACTAGGAAGGCTTCCTTTCATAACTCAAAAAACGCAAAAATTCCCTCCCGGACAGTTCCAGACACATCGATTACAGCAGGAGATGAGGAAATACCAGAGGGAAAACCTCCAAGATGGGTGATCCTATTGTTATATATGCAAAGAAAAAATGAAAGTGGCGGTGGGATGGGAGTGAAATCAGGCGTCGTCCTCGACATCGGTGGTCTGCAAGACCTGCAGTCGTCGTCGTAGATCCTGAAACCGCTGTTGCAGCTGGCTCTCGCGATCGGTCTGACGAGCGACGTCTTCTTCAATCATCTGCAAAACAGGACACAAAGATATCTGTCTGTCTGTCTGTCTGTCTGTCTGTCTGTCTGTCTGTCTGTCTGTTTGTCTGTCAGTCAGTCAGTCTGTCTGTCTGTCTGTCTGGATGCCTGCCTGTCTGTTTGTCTATCTGCCTGTCTGTTGCCTGTCCTTCTGTTTGTCTGTGTTTGTCAGTCTGTCCTTCTCGGTGAATAGCTATTATCTCTTGTTTGTCTCTCAAGGTACCTGTCTGTCTATGTGCCTCTTATCTGACTTCGCGTCTCTGTCTGAGTGCCTATCTGTCTGGCTTGCTGTCGAAATGTCTGACACTGTGATATGGCCCTCCTTTCCCGTACCGTCATACGGCGGACAATCGCCACGTCCTCCTGCCGCTTCAAGTGCTCAAACGACGTGACATCCAGTACTACTTGCTCCAGCTGCGCTTCCGCATCCTCCAGCTGCTTCGTGGACACCTGTAGCCGCTTCCGGTAGCCGGCCGTGACAATGTCCAGCTTCGTGTCCATCTTCACCAGCCGGTCGTTCAGCCGCTTGTTCGCCTGATCGTACCCGTCAATCTCCTTCTCCACGTAGTCGCAGATGTCGCGCTTCGAGGCGTCATTCAGCGAGCCGAAGCGGCCCTCGCTCACAAGGAAGACCAGTCGTTTGTCCGCCAGGTCGCAGGTCTGCTCGAGCGCCGCGTCGTCCACCACGCCGCGTTCCTGCTGCACAAGAACCGTTTCGGCGTCGATCAGGCTGCGCGCAGCAATCAGTTCATTCAGGTGGACGGAGTCGTAGGGATGCTCCGCTAGGTAGGACTTTAGATCGCGTTCTTTCAGGGCGCCCGGCTGGCCGGTCGGCGATTTCAATGCGTCGTAGTGGATCATCACGGCCATCTCGTCCTGGATCAGTGTCTCTGCGGCGTAGCGATCTTCGCTTAGACCTGATAAAAAAGAAACAAACCGTAAAAACGATAACTGAAATGATGATAACTGTCTGTCTGCCTATCTGCCTGTCTATCTGCCTGTCTGTCTGCCTATCTGCCTGTCTGTCTGTCTGTCTGTCT
>LRSR01014281.1:0-25393 GCA_001579985.1 Hypsibius dujardini
TGCTCCCACCGCAGCAGCAGCGCCACATGATGAGTCAGGTGTTTGTGAATCAGCGCTACCTGCATGACAACAACAACAACAACGACGCCGACTACGATGATGACCAGGAGGTTGCCGGCTGGATGACGGAACGCGAGAAGGATTGGGTGATCAAGGTGCAGCAGTCGCAAGTGCGCACCGACAATCCCTACATGGACGACTATTATTATTATGTGAGGATCCACAAACTTATAAAGCTACCTGCCTGGTTGTTTGACTGTCTGTATTCCTTTGTCTGAATGTCAGTCTGTTAGTCTTATTTGTCGGAATGTGTGTGTGTGGGTGATTGTCTTTCCAGGTTTCTAGTTTCTTGGTTAAGCGATCTGTCCTAGCGTCAGTCTTTTTGTTGCTGTTTATTCTTCTGCCTGACCATCTTTTGTTTCTTTGTCTGTCTGTTTGTCTTCCAGATGGTCTGTCCAATCGTCTTAATTTTTGCCCATAGGGCTACCTGACTGCTTGCCTACCAGCCTTATTGTCTGTTTATCTGCCTTACTGTCTGCGTGCCTGCTTACCTTATTGCCTGTCGGTTGTTTGGTTTCCGTATGTGCTATGTCAGTTTATTTACTGTGGGTGCTTGTTTTTACTTCATGTGTGTCTGCCTCTTTGCCTGCCTTTCCTTCCCCCTACCTGTTTGTTTGTCTGAGTTACGGTCTCTTTTTGTTTGCCTGCCGTCTCTCTGCCTGCCTATCCGTATGCATGTAAGTTTATCAGTCTACCTGTGTATTTGTTTCTGCATATCTGAACCCCGTTGTGAACAACGCGCACTTTCTCCGATCTAGGTTCGAAGTTTGAAGAAGGCTACAAAGGACGCGTCAAAAGGACTGGACAATTTCACCGAGCAGGACTTTATTCTCCCTGCTCGTATGGCCAGCGATCAAAAGGAAGAACGGTTCCCTGCCAGTAAGCTTCCCGCTCTGTTTATGCCTATTCCTCATTTCGACTGATTTTGCGTTGTTGTTTGCGTTTCGGTAGTTCAAGCGCTGTTTCTTTTCATGCTTTAGATAATTTTGAGGGTTCCTTGGGGAAGGTGTGCATTTCCAGCGTGTTCAATCCGCGCAAAACTGTAGACGTGGACGCCGTCAATATCGCCAAGAACAGGGCACCCCCGTCCAATCAGAAGCGCCGCTGGTTTGTCGACCCGCTGCAGAAGGAGAAAGGCCATCCAAAGGCGCTGCTACTAGGAATTGAGGATGTAAGTGGGGCCAACAGGCCTGGCATGCATAGCGGACAGACGCAAGTGAGGAGCAGAAGAAGTGCAGACAGACAGGCGGACAGACAAAATTGGCAAGCTAAAGATAGAGATGGGATATATTTTAGATGCTACGGGGCAAAGGAGTAATGGCAGACAGGTCAGACAGACAGAAACAACGAAACAGTCAGACAGGTAGAGGCAGACGGACGTGCATACATACAGATCCAGACAGGTAGAGGCAGACATACCGATAGACAAACAGAAAGAAGTACAGACAGACGAATAAATGACGGTGATTGTTAAGAAAGACAGTTGGGTCGTGCAACTGACGGAGAATTGCGAGTGACAAGAGTCGGACCTGTAAGCTGACGAGAGCCAGGGAAGAGCATACGAGCAGATTAATCAGTTTGTTGTCCCGCGAGACTGTTTTTCGGCCAGTCCTTTCATTTGTATCTGATTGGAGTTTCTAACGCTGTCTGCCTCGTTCCAGCTTTACAAATTAGTTCTGGAACTACAAGATTTTTCTCGCGAAGTTGCAGCACTCCCCGAAGGCCAGAGGTACGATCATTCATCTGCTTGCTTACTTGCCGCTTGTTCCCTTTCTACATGTTCATTTGTTTTGCTTTAGGGAGCAAGGCATTGAGACACGCCGGAACATCATCAACCTCATCTTCGACCGGCTGATTCAGGGCACCACCCCGGACGTCCGCATCCGGAGCTTCTGCGACACTGTCAAGATTCGCAAAGGCCGTGAACTGCTGCGACGCGTGTTGCCCATTCTTTTCAAGGTAGATTACATTTTTCCCTCTGGTGTGCAGTATATTTGCTATCTGCATCCGTCTTTGCGGACGGTGTAGGCTGATGTGAATTGTCTTGCACCATTCAGGAACAGCTGATCATTTTAACGGGATACTGTGTGCGTGCGTTGCCGGTCCTGATGGATGTGCCGTCCGACAAGTTGGAAGTGAGTGATGTTTTTCCCTTTGCAGCCGCGTAAAGGTCATGTGTTCTGTTCGTTTGTTTGTCAATCACTCCTCATTGGCATATCTATCTCTCGACCTTGTCTCTCTGTGGTTTGTCCAGGAGATATGATGTCTATTTCTTGTCTCTCTGCAGTGTGTTTATCTGTCTGCCTGCCTGCCTGCCTTGTCGGTCTACTGGGTGGCGGTGAGGGCTGTCTGCATCGAATCTGTCTTGCCTACTTATCGTTGGGCGTGTATGTATTTCTTTTCAGTATATGACATGCCTGAGTGTCTCTCTGCTTTCCGATTTTCTGACTAGCGAGGAATAACGAGGCTTTTGCTTTATCTGTAGGGTTTCGACCGTTGTTTGGTATCTGTGGAAGGGAGCCTCCGCGATTTGCCCTTGAAACGCCTGGTGGAGATGTTGAGTCCGCTAATCGATACGCAGCACAACTTGGTCAACACCGCATACACCGGACAGACTCTTCTCAGCCAGGCCGTCAAAAACCAGGTGCGGATCTAGTTTCCTCGGCAAGGGAGTGTGGGAACGTTTGTAAGAGAGGAATCTCTAACGGGGCCGGAGATTGGATGACTGCATCAGTTGTCTTGTGGGGAGTTAAACATTCTGGCAGCCGAATTGACAGTGCAATTGACAGACAGACAGATCGACATTTGGGCAGACATGCAGACATCCAACTAGACAGAGAGCAGCCAGGCAGGCAAAGAGGCAGACAGACATTTAGGCAGGCATCCAACTAGACAGGCAGGCAGTTATTTAGGTAAGCATGCAGGCATCCACCGAGAGAGACAGACAGACCGGCAGGCCGACAAGCTAATTAGAAGCATTAAGCCATGGGAAGACATTTCTTTTGTGATCCTATTGCTTTTCCTTCCCCAGTTTGCCCTGCACTTTCTGAGCATCTTTCTCGCCCGCGCGGAAGACTGCTATGACGCGGAGTGGAGCGCCCTCTCCGACGCCGAACGCGAGAAGTGGACCCTTCTAGTTACTTACCTCTTCATCTCCCTGACGAAAGCCCAAGCCGCCGATGTCGCCTGCTGCCCATCGGAAGCCCTGCGCGAAGCCGTCAGCCAACACATTGCACGTTTCCCATTTTCGCCGGACGCGGTGGCGGCCTGTCGGGCCAAACTTGGAGTGAAGGAATGAGGGAAGAGAGACTCGGAATTTGTTCTCCCATTTTCCTGGACACGCGCTCAGTAGAAGAGAAAATCTTTCTAATTATCAGCCTCCTTTTTTATTTTCACCGTGTCTGTCCAACTTCTTTTTCTTTCTCCTTCTTTTTTAACGGAGGTCGCTTACATTTATGTTGACCGAATCCTCCTGTTTCGCCCCCTCCTGTCCGTGTGTGTCTCCCAAGCAGCTTATCATCCTTCCTAATTTGAGTTATAGCTCCGGCAAAGTATTTATGATGTATACACACTTTTGATTTGGTACGCCTTCCTCTTTTCACACCTTTTTTTGTTAAACATTTCGATTTTCTGTCTTTATGTGGTAATGTATTTTCGGTTAATGGTGGTTTATTTACAGGTGCTTGCTTTTTATCGACTTTGGTCGTGATATTCATGTTGTCTTCTCTTTGGTTTCCTCGTAAAAAAATGGTTTTCTGTTGAGGAAATAAATACAGTCAGAGGCAGACGGATACTTGATTGAACGGATTGACGGATTGAAGCCTCACAGCGACTATTTGCTCCCTGCTTGCCATTGACATCTTGCTCAAGACAAATTTAACTACAGGAAATTTACAAATTAACTTCTGTACATGCCTCTTATTATCGCTTAATGCAGGATATGGGTTTAGGAATTACCTCGAAGGTCAGGTAAAATCTTGGAAAAATGTATTATACACTAATTTAATCATACTAATATAACTGATAATATAAGACGTTTGGTCAAACGAATTTGGTAGGTCAAAATGACTGATAATGACTAGGATTTCGTGCGTGCTACGCCCCTTAGTCTTCCCCATCTGGTGGCAGCCGAGTTAGTCAACCGATTCCTCCTAACCTACGAGCTCAACTGTATGCTGAAGCATTCGAATGAAAGTTGCACTCGAAAATCGGGCAGAAATCGTATCGCAGTTTACAGAAAAAGATGTGATTGGAATGCAAATATTTTCAACTAACGAACAAAGCAAGAGTTATTTTTAGCACATCACGTATTCTTCGAAAATCTGGCTACGTGGATCGGTTACAGGATCACTGTCTCACGTACGTTATATTGTTTCGGACCCTACAGAAAAGTACTATGGCAGCGTTATAACCCATACAAAAGCGAGGCCATGTATAGTGGATTGAAAACTGCTAAATCATCCTGAGATTACTCCTCCGATAACTCTTACTCCGTCCCTGGGCGTATATTGCTTTTATCTCCAGTCTGTTTACTGCATGCGTCGATGCCATTACGTAGCTCTATTGTTTAGCGAAAGTCTTGGTGATTGAATCAATTTGTAAAGCTGTAGCACTTTCGGTTCGCTCCTCTGCTCTGCTTCGGTTCGCTCTTCTGCTATCTAAAAAACCAACTCACAGCAATCCTCGACCTGTTTCCGCTGTCTGCCCGAGAAAATTGCGTTGTTCTAGCTCAGACGGCTTTCGTTATCGGAGAACGGCAGTGATAGATAATGCTCCAAACGACAAACAAATTCCTTCTTAAATAAATTAGAAATTGATACCCACAAAACATAACCAACAAATGGTATGGCCCACATAATAATAATGGCTGATTTGCTTTTGTTACAATAATTATTCTTACATGCTTCCAGACAGAAAAGACTTAATATCCAAAAAGTTCACTTTGCATGTGGACGCTAAATTCGCCGCAACGGGAAACCGTGAAATTTAAATGTAACGAAGTGTCCAAGCGCTGTGTTTCTTCATTTCTACTCCCTATTCTGCGCTCGCAGTAGGTTTCACAGCAACATCACACCAAACATTGGCGTTTCACAAGCACAAAGCCCCAGCGCATCAAAGTAAAGCAAAATGAGTAAAAATACGAAAGTTCTATTTAATTAAAAGCAGCTGCAAGAGATCGTGGGGATGGACGCCCATATTCCGCAATACCTGCCACCAACGCTCTTTCAAGGTTACACCAACGAATACCTTCGGAATAAGGTTTTCAGCTTACAAACTATTCACAGACAGTATTAAAGTTTGTTACCAATGATATCAACGAGCATTTTGTTTAATTGTTAGGAACGCAATTTCATCCACCGGACGCAAGGCCTTTCCTACGGACAAGGCTTCCGGAAGGTAAAACCGGCCTCCGCCCAGGCTGCATTCATCACAGACGACCCGAAACTCGACTGCGATCAAGTTGGCGACCTCGTTAAGCTAGGATGCCTTAATCCCGAATTTTATAAGCCCCCTTTGCAAAGAGCTACCAATCAGACTTTATCTGACGAGAATGCTCTGTTGAAGGAAAAAAATGCCGAGAGTACGCCTGTAAGTTGTCATAGGAGTCGGTGAACGAAGAGCCAAGGCGTGGATGGATTGATTGATTACTTCTATTGTTGGGGGAAATAATTTAAGCAGTTTGACCTAAGGTACTACGGTTCTACGCCTATCGCGTTGATGCGCTGTCGCAGGAGAAGCCCTTCTTGAAGGAGAACTATCGCGTTCGAAAGTTCGTCCTATATTTTTACACGGCTGATGACACCATCAAGATATGGGAAAATCGACAGCTGAACACCGGTTTTGTACAAGGAACGTATTTAGGCAGGCGACGATATGAGATGCCGGGGAAGGAGAGCGTCTGTTACAAATGGTTTGATTTAAATGTCGGCCTGGATATTGATCTATCTGGTCATTTGTTCCATATTTACGACAGTGATGGATATACGAGGGTAAGTAGACAGACAGACAGACAGACAGACAGACAGACAGACAGATAGATAGATAGACAGACACACACACAAACAGGCAGGCAGGGAGGCAGGGAGGCAGGGAGGCTGACAGCAAAGTACGCGTTAAGAATGACAGCGTTACTTCTTTTAGCATTATTTCGAATACAACGGATCCACTGTGAAGATGAAGGAAGCCTGCCCAGAAGATCCCTACCTCAGCTATTGTGAAAAAATGAAGATCAACGATAAAAACCGCTCGTTTTCATTTCGACAAACCAATGAGGAAGATCAACTGAGTCGATTTATCCGAACGGACGGCCAGAAACTATGTTTCGAAGTTGTGGTGGATGACAGCGTCCAGAAAGCCGGAGACATCCGGCGCATGGTGCTTCGTTATTACATCTACGACGCAACTCTGGAACTCGTGCAGATTCCCACTAAGAACTCCGGCTATGACCCGGCTAGTGCGGTCATTCGCAGGCAGAAAATCCCGAAAAATTTCTACAACGACATAGTTTGTGAGTAAAAACGTATAATTTATTTACTATAACACTACAGTCATTTATTTTAAACTATAAAAATTTATTGTTAGAAAACGTGTTCGACCATTTCCTTTCGTTTTACGAGAAGAAACTACGAAAACTGTGGTAATAAATGTTGAAAGCTAAAATCGATTAAATGTGAAGTTGTTTGAGAAGAAAATTGTGATTGTACTTCTTAGTTAAACTAAAACTAACTTTTCCCTAGGGTTTTTATATATTTATTTGACGTTTCAGTGCAGATAGGAGACAAGACTGTACCCCAACACTATACCGCTGGGGATTTGCGGCTGGGTGAGACGCTGCTCCTCTTCGGTCGGAAAGTGACCATCTGCGACTGCGATGAGTACACGAAGAAGTGGTACCGTGACAATATGCAAATAACGGAATTCAACAAAGTCGACTCGGCGACCTTGCTGCCGCAGCGCGCTCCGTTGCCGCAGCCGGTACTGCCGACATGGAGCGAAGGCAACCGCCAGGGAGGCTACCTGGATTCCCTGCAGAACTGTCTGCATCTGGATCCGCAGCCGGTGATAGCGGACAGCCTGCAGAGACTGTACTACAGTCAGGAGTGTCTGCGCTACGAGGCTAAGCTGGTATGTATTGTCGTTGATTAACTATCGGTCTCCATTGGGGCTGCTTGTGCTAGTATCGATTTTTCTCCCCCCCCCCTGCCTGGTCTTTGTGACGGCTTTCGTGACCACTGTCTGACAACTGAAAGTACTAAATGTCCGATGGAAGACTGCCAGAAAAGTTCTAAAGAAAGTGTGTCCATCACCTTAGGAGAGCTAAGTCATGATGGTTTTGCACATTGAAGACCGACCCAGCCGTCCGTCCGTCTGCCTACTCCTCAGCAATCCATCAGTTTAAGTGTCCTCAGTTTAAGCATCCGTTAATCCGTCTGCTCGACAGTCAGTTTTTCCGTTCTTCCACTAATCTGACCGTCTGACCGTCTGTCCATCAGTCCATCAGTTCAAATATCTGTCGGTTTACGGACCTGATTCCTTTGTCCCTTCATCCATCCATCTCTCTGTACACTCGTCCGTCCGCCCGTACTTTTGTTCATCTCCTCATTAATTAAAATGGCTGATTCTCCGTTCATCCGTCTTTCCGTTGTCCGTGGATCATTCGGTTCATTCGGTCGTTCGCTCCCAATCTATACCTTGACCGTACATCTGCTTGTTCATGTATCCCTTAATTCATTAGCAGCTATTCAATGTTTTCACTTTAAGTCTGGTTTGATGTCCGTCCCTATGTCTGGAAGGTGACCCAAGAACCGGAAGAGAAAGAGCGGCGGTTCATCATCAACTACTTTGTCGGCGACAGCTCCATCAAGATTGTCGAGGTCGCTAACCCCTGTCTCAACATCACTCGCTCCACCTTCCTCGCTCGCCGGCAGTTGACCAAACTCAACCAGCCCAACCAGGACAACCCTCCGGTCTACTTCTCCGAGCAGGACTTCACCATCGGCTCGGTGCACCTGATGTGCGGTCGGCTCTTCGAAATCATCAACTGCGACGAGCATGTCATCAACTTTGCCCTAAAAAATCCCGGCATGTACACTCACGAACAACTTGATCAGTTCCGCCAGGCCATCGCTCGGCACAGCAAGAAAAATCACTTTGTCGAGCATTCCGATGATGCAACATCCGCTAGCACGCTGGAAGAGAAGGTGCGATGGTAAAACTCAAAAGCTAAATATTACCCTAAACAGAATTTACCTTAACCGAAATTAGACTGAACTACACATTGACTGACACTGCAAGTATGCATTCTCCTCCTTTTAGTTAACTCAAGATTGAAGTGGGAAAATTAAAATTAAAAGTAAAATTAGTCAGCTGATTTTCGTCTAAACGCGAATATCATCAGTCCCTACATGAATGAACAATTGTAATCGCTCGAATCTATTCTCTTACTAGTTCAAAGTTTATGGTAAATTTCCTGTGTCAGCGTTGTGGTCTCCAGCGTTGTGACCTTTTCTGGTAGAATTTCCATGTAGGAACCACACTCTGGAGCATCCCATTTTCCTGTTCCAAGCCAAAAATACGTAGCTAGTTCTAGACAATACCAGATTTAAAGTTGTGGCCCTACAGTTTACCACAAGTTAATATGGAATTTCGATTGGTGTCGGCAGGAAAAAAAGTCCCACGGATGAAGTAGGATATCTGGAAGCGTACTGTACTATAAACTACGACTGTAGTATTCCCAAACTCACATATGGCCTGGTGATTTTCTGCCCCCGACTAAACAATGACTTTTTATTTTCTGCTGACGGAAATCTTTTCCAGACAAAATGTTGGATGTTTCTGCAAATGTGCAGTAAGAGAAATGTGACATTTTTTCTGGAGACCCAACAGTGGAAGAAATGCAGAAAGTGGAATTCTAGAATATGGAGAATACCGTGAAAACTGTTGATACAATTTGCAGAGAAGTGATTCTGATTGCGACCGTTGAATTCACAAATAACAGCTTAAAATCATGAAATTAAACTGGAAGAATTCTTTATTTAATTAGTTTCAATTTTAAGTCCGTAATTAGTAAATGCCCAGAAAATATTAAGTAGTTGATTAATTATAAGGTTATTGTCTATCCATATATAGGTGCGCAACGCGGTGTGGAAATTGAAACGCTGGCAGAAAGTCTCGCACCAGCGGCTGTATCAACTCTTTTTAGAGCTGGATAAGGATGGGAAGGAATTGATTACGAAGGATATTTTACGGACAATGTGCGGGCAACTGGGCGTCTCTACCGAGGTTGAAGTGTTAGAGGGTATTTTCCATCTCTTCGATGCGCCAGATGGAAAGTGTGTGATGCAGTTTACGCGGTTCTTGCATGCTTTGAATATGGTCTGGCACGGAGTGAAGAACCTGCCAGGCGAAACAGGCAATAAAGGTTACTAAGAGAGTTTTCATTCGGCGTACATACTGAAGACAGTTAACGAGGGGAGGGCGATTTTGTTGTATTATTCCTTGGCTGGCCCGCGAGGGGGGGGGGGAATAAAAAATGTCAAAGGAAGACAAACGAAAAAAACATGCAGCCCAATATAAACATTAAATAATATAAACGCTTGAAAACCAGCTTACTGATGGAAAAGGTTCAATATTACGCTACGTTAACGCATGGGAATTAAATTAGGAGACCGTTTGGAGTCCATGGATAGCCTAATCCATAACACCTACCCTTAGTCTCATCGTTCTGATGACATTATTGAATAAACCCTGTTGGGCATGAACAACTGAACACGCCCTTGATGGTACGTAGTCAGCCAACCTCGTTGCTACGAAACCAAAGCACAAAGCAGAGCCAAACCGTAATCCACAAAAATCGTTCAAAGGTGACCCGCGCTCAGAATCAAACCGTCGATCCCACCCTCACGTTCATTGTCGATCTTGAAAAATGAGCAAGTACCTTTTGCGAGTGAAAAACCGACACTACCAAGACGGATCGTCTCAGGAACCGCCCAACGAACGTCGTCGTCAAATTCGCTTCACCGATCCTATCGAGCAAAGCCCACCACCGCCAGCCTACGGCGGGACCGTTGGTCGCGAACAATTTCTTCGTGACTGGCCGCACCCTCAACCCTGGACCGCTGCTTCGGCTGCGGGGGACTTTTGCGATCCCTTCCCGCTGTTTCAGCCGAGCATCGCAAGGTACTGTATATTCTTTAAAAATATTATAATATTATCTCGCGGTCGAGATTCGAAGCATTGAACAAAGACATATATATTGTCTGAATTACGACAAAACTTGTTTTATTTGATAAAACCATAACTGGACTGACAAATATGGACCTGGAGGTCGAACTACTAGAGGATTGGCCAAAGTTGCATAAAAAAGTACTTAGCTGTTTTTCCCAATTAATTAGCCCATTAACATCCGGCATCAGCCAGATCGAACTCGATTCGAGTGTCAAAAGTATTTTTTATTTGCACAGTTCCATTCAAAAAGGAAAAAAATATTTTCAATTTTTTGGGCAACTTTGAAAAATTTGCATTTTTTTAGCTGACCACTGTCCACCGTCGTGGAGACCAAATCCGCTGATGAAAACTGTTTCTTGCACTGATTCGCACCATACATGTTGAAAGCACCAATCAGTTAATCAGTCAGTTTCAATAGTAGTCTGTTTTATTCATTTGTTTTTACAAAAAATTGGATACCTTATTTGACCACTAGCCAAATGTCGGTCAGCAATGCAATTCAGATAATCATGTTGAATGACCAATAGATGATCGACTTACGGAATGCAAAAAATACGTATTTTTAGAACTTTTGGTCAGCTCAAGCCTTCGGAGATTTATTTCATTAAACAAAAATATCGTGAAGTTAGACAATTTCTGCCGGACGTTGGTCAAACAACAAATGACAAAAGTTGACCTCTGAATTTCAGCCAACACACAACTTTTCAAAATCAGTTGACCTTAGAGGAATCACTCAAACCATCTTTGCGTGAAAATTCGGAGGTCGCCGTGTCGTCATTTGACGACATTGGGCGTTAACGAGTTGATTGTGTAAAATATGGAAAATATAAGAGCTTATTGTCTAAATTCATTACAAGGTAATAAGACTGACAAAAACAAAGTTATTGTTTGCACATCAGCACAAATAACATAGGGCTTTAATTGAAGGTACTTCAACGAGGACGACCGGCCGTTGATTGGCTTGCCTCGACGGAAGGATTTCACGGGCGAGCGCGACGCTTTCGGGGACTTTGACAAAGCGGACGATCCGGTTAAAGGAGAATCGACCGAGGGCGGGAAATTTTTAGTGGATAAGCGATACGTGTACACGTCGAAAGGATATATTAAGGATTTTTATTGCTTGTTTCGCCGAAGTTCCGTCGTCGTGGGGCCGGGCGGTGAAAATGAGGAGGGGGAGGACCTCGACCTGCCGGATGAGGTAAATCGGCAGATTCTGCGGGCGATGGCAGGTGAGTTATGTGACTGAAAAACAAATAATTATATACGTCGTCGGACTACATGAAAACTAAATAAAAACACGAAAAAGGGCAAACTACGAAAATCCTATTTAAGGAAAAGGGAAAACACAGAAAAAATCAAATCTTCAATATAGGGAAAACTACGAAAATACTCGCCCTAATACTCACCTAACATTACGCCTCTGATTAAAGATACGATATTTTGGATGTTAAAGTATTAACCTTGATGCGATGGAAAACGTGGCTGGTGCATCTGTCAAATTTTAACCCTTTCTTCTCTGAAGATGCGCACCAAACGTAAAATTATACTATAAATATATAAAAACTATAATATAGCCGTGGTCATTCGCGAAAAAATGTCCTTTGTCCTCGGTCTTTCCTTTGTTTCCGCTTTTATGACATGATTTTCGTTTGTTTTGACAGATTGAGCGTGAAGTTGAGTTTCCTAGAGTGCGCAGAAGGAAACAGCAAAAGAGAAACAATGGGCAGAGTTGAGTTCTTCCATGACCTTGCCCATACCGTATAGGGCATACGTAACTCATACACACGCCTATGGACACAGTAAAATAAATATTTAATTATTGCTCTTTTTCGTTTTTATTAAAATCTATTTTCGTAGTTTACCTGATTTTGAAGATTTTACTTTTTCCGTGTTTTCACTTTTCGTTAAATTGGATTTTCATAGTTTTCTGTTTTTGGATTTTTTTCCCCGTAGTTTTTCGTGGTTTCCATGACCCTTAAAGGGCTACCTAAAAATTAACAAATATTTCTTTTACATGAAGACGTCCTTTTTTCCAGGCGGAGCTGTCGGTGACGCGGCTTCGAGCAAACTGACCGAAAGCGCTACGCCGTCCGGCGAGGCTGACGGTTGGGACGAGGACGAGCACACACCGATCTACTGGGCGCAGCGCGGCCGCGAGGTCGACTTCTTTGTCCGGCACGATGTGTGGTCCGTGGACCCGATCGGGGACTGGTCCCACCTCAACCGCAACAAGGTCCCCAGGGACTTTCTCCGGAAACTCCGACGGTACTTCGAGATCCGCCCCATGGAGTACCTCAACGACACCGGGTCCTACCGGATGTACCATGTGTTGAATCAGTACAACGACCTCAGGAGGGTCATTGACGGCTCAACCTCGATGGCGGCCAAAGCGGTGGAAGCGGTCAAAAATTGGACTGTCGGCTGCTGTGGCAGGTATGCTTTAGGCATTGCATGAAAAGTATTGTGAAAAATAGGCAAACTAAAAAAATATTATTACATGCTATTAAACACTGATGAAATACTCAGAAATATGAAATAAACTGGGTTTTTTTTACACTATTCTTATTATTAATAAAAAAGAGTCAAACTGCAAACATGAAAGAAAATATATTAAAGAAATAATCCATTTAATAGGAAATTTAGTTCTTTTAATTAGGCGTTTTGCATGTTTATCAATTACTATAAAAAGCATCCCTAGAAATAGCATTAATTTACAACTAATTCTAGTACACATATACAGTATTATTGGGATGAACCAATGGTATCGCAAAAATGTACCATTAGTGTCCCACGATACCATTGATATCGTGCGAAGACATCTGGAGCTACCATAACCTGTTCTTGTCTTCATATTTAATAATTCTGAGCTGACCCACAGAACCATTCCAGAGGGCTTTAGTAGGGTTTTCAGACACCGGCAATCGATTCACAATGAAGTTACAGACTCATTAGCATTATTAAAATTAGAATCGAAAACTGGTTTAGGTTTCAGATAAAGAAATTTGAACGTTTTCAGTGTTTTAAGAACTTTGTAAAGTTTTGCAAAAAACCAACTCGTACTTTACATCATTAATAAGGATAAATAAAAAATTACTTATCATGAATTTTGCAGTGTGCTTGTTTTTTTGGTTTATTATTTATTATTTAAAGTTAGGCATTTGCTTCATTTCAGATTGTTCCGTAATTATTTTGTATTTTTAAGCTTTGTATTATTATGTAATGAATTTTTTGGTTCATTTCAGTTATTTTTTATTCGTATTTTTATTTCTTTATTTCATTTCAAGTGAGCTAATGTATTAGCCATCCCTACAGATACTCAACGGTTGATCAAGCTCGCCAGATGGAGCTGGACTACTTAGCCATGATATGGCTGTCGATATGGGATCCGCGATTGCGGGAGAACATCTCCCAGCTGAAGGAGATGTCGATGAGCGATTTCTTTTTCACCCGAGTCGGCTGGAGCGGGGCGGTCGGCGTGACCGATCTCCTCACCAAAAACGAGATCCACTCCATGGATGATTTCTGGGAGCGTCGTGCGGGCCGCCAGGAAGATGACGAGGAGGATGAGGGCGACTTTGAGGAGCTGGAGAACTGGATCACCGGCGAGGCGGCCGACGAGGACGGGGACAGTCGGCAGACGCAGTCGGGATTATCCGGAACGGAGAGCCAGAATTAGCTGAATCGTTGGATATATTATAGTTCCCCCGTTTCTCTCTCGATGTCTTGTTTTTACATTTCACTTCAGGTCAACCGCGATATGCATACTTAGATCCAAAATTCCACTGCCTGGGCTTCTAATTTGGGAAGTATTTCAGATGTCGATTTTAAATTGACTTTAATTTAAATGTTATTAATAGAGTTACATTTATGATGATTTTCGAAATGTATTTCACCGTTGTTGTCAAAATAACGTTTTTGTGGCAGAATTTCATAGTTGGAAAAACAATGAAAGATTTCAGTTTCCCTGATTTTGACTGTAAAAACGTCGATCTTCAGAAAAGATTTCCTTTGATGATTTTTGACACAGCCCTCTCAAAATTTAATTTGGAATCAATTGGCCTTGGCAGAATCATTTTGGGTATGAGGGGGCGAGGCTGTGGATCATTTCCGCCATCCTACTCGTAATTTTCCTGTCTGTCCCAAGAATGACCTGTAGCTCGGCCCCCTAACATACAAAAGGGATTCTACTGACGCCAATCGATTCCAAATTGAATTTTGAGAGGGACTGTGTCAATAATCTTCAAATGAAATCTTGTCTGAAAATTGACGTTTCTATAGTTAAAATCAGGGAACTAAAATCTTCGATTGTTTTCCCAACTTTGAAATACTGTCAAAAAAAGTTATCGGGACGGCAACATTGAAATAAATTTCGGACTGCTGAAAACTTCTGATCCGGTAAAGAAGCACCGAATCATTGTTTTGTAGAGCCCGAAGATATTCAACGAAGATTGTATCAGCCCTTTTGCATGATATGTGTTAAGAGAATTTCTATGCTCAATACATCGGCGGCCAAATTGTGGCCGAACTTAACGAGCAAAAACGTGTAAGTTCTAGAAAATATGTTTTCTGACTCAACGCGCAACGAGTGCGCACACACATTGCACATTGCACAAATGCCGGCGCGCGCAATTCACACCGTGCACCATGCAAAATTTCACCCTTATGGCAGTTTGACGTTTGACGTGGAAATTAAAAACTTCACATTTCATCAGCCGTAGCTTTGTTGGCGTTTTTCTCCATCTGCCCTTTGCCGGTGCCCCTCCACCCAAGCAGCTTTTTCACTCATCCGATCCCGCTCTACCACAATGGTGCTAGACATTGAGTTGTTCCGTGACGAGAAGACTGCGGAATTAGTGCGTGACAGCCAGCGGAAGCGGTTCAAAGATGTCGGTCTGGTGGATCGGGTTCTCCAGCTGGACCAGCAGTGGCGCAAAGGTGGGTGCCCTCGTAACCCGGTCCGTTCCACGCAGAAATGAATGGGCTAATTTTGGATTGCTCGCCGGTGTAGCGCGTTTCCAGGTGGATCAGTGGAATAAGTGGAAGAAGAACGGCAGCAAGGAGATCGGCGAACGAATGCAGGTGCTGTATTTTTATTTTCCCATTTTTGTTCGTGTTTGAACGGGATGTGGTACTATTTTTGTGTGGTTTAGAAGAAGAACAGTGAACCGCAGGCTGATACGGGGGACGCGCTGCCGGCGTCGCTGGTGCTGGAACTGGAGCAGATGAACATCGAGAGCATTAAGGTACAGTGCGGCATTGATTGTGTGCGTTGATTGATTGATCAGCGCTTAGTTAGTTCACTTTGATTTTACTTTTATGTCGAAGCGTTGATTGATCTTTCGTGATTGATCATTTGATTCCTCATCGCTGGAGGGTTGATTAGATTTGTTTTCATTGAAAGAAATTTCTGGATGTTTTAAATAATATAAATATTTTAGGGTACGAGTTTAAATTAAGGTTTTTTATTACGTACTAATATAATGAAGGTTGTTTTGTTTTGTCAATAGGCTTTGTCGACGGTCCAGATTAAGACACTGGGCGCCACCATCGACGCCAAAATTGCCGCACTAGCCAAGGATATGGAGAATCTGGATGAGCAGCGGAATGAGTCGTTACGCAAAATTGGCAATCTCCTTCACGAGACTTGCGTTATCAGTGACAACGAGGCACGCTTTCGGCATTATTTTGCGTTATTGTTTGCTGCGGTTATTATACAATACTAAATTTCACTGGTGCTCTGCAAGCCTGCACTCTTTTGTCTCCCAGTGATTTGGCTTAGGGCTCTTGTCTGTTTATTCGGCCTTCTTCTCGTGGTTTGCTCAACTTTTTTTCTGTCTGTCTGTCTGTCTGTCTGTCTGTCTGTCTGTCTGTCTGGTTGATTATCTGTGTCGTGTTTCTTAATTTTTGTGTCTGCATGCATGTCTTTTCTCTCGATTTCTGACTGCCTTACTGCTCTGTCTGTCTGCCTACCTGTGTGCTGGTTGTCTTTCCTTCGAGCTGTCTGCTTTTTTGCGGTTTGTCTGTCGTCTGCCGTTTTTAGTATGTGTTTCCTAAGCGGTGTCAGCATTTTGAATTCTCGATTTCCATTGACAGGACAACAACGGGATCGTTGAGCTATCCGGCGATGTCGAGCAGCGCAAAAAGTACTCTCACGTTGACTTGATCGTGATGATTGACGGCGCTGAATTGGAACGTGGCGCAGTGACGGCCGGAAACCGTGGTTATTACCTGACCGGGGCCGCAGTCTTCCTCGAGCAGGCGCTGATTCAGCTGGCTTTACGGATGCTTGACGACAAGGACTACACACCGTTGTACACGCCCTTCTTCATGCGGAAGGAGATTATGCAGGAAGTGGCCCAGCTGTCCCAGTTCGACGAGGAACTCTACAAGGCTAGTGTTGTTGGAGTTCATTGATTGATTGAATAATTAGTTTGTACGAAAGTTACACAGTCCGACAGACAGAAAATAACTAGACAGGCAAACATATGAACGGTCAGAAAAGCAGAGATGTAGTCAGAAACGAATTTTTGTTCAAGCGATTGATCGGTATATTGGCTTCTGAAATTGCTCTATTTTTTCAGGTTGTCGGGAAGGGCAGCGAGAACAAAGACGACACGACGGTGGACGAGAAGTACCTTATTGCCACCTCCGAGCAACCGATTGCCGCGTTCCACCGGGACGAATGGCTGGCCCCCGAGCAGCTGCCGAAGAGATATGCCGGAATCTCCACATGTTTCCGACAGGAGGTCGGCTCGCACGGTCGTGACACGACCGGAATCTTCCGCGTCCACCAGTTCGAGAAGGTAAGCAAGTTCGTCTTCGTGGCTGCGCTCGCTGAGCAATCGCATGACAGACAAACAGACAGACAACGAGTTTACCAAACGCCAGTCAGTCAGCCAAACAAGTAACTAGGGTCGCAGGCGTATACTGACAGACAGCAAGACTACTAGGCAAAAACTAGTTAGACAGAGAGAGATAGACGGGCAGATAGATACGGAAAGACAAAAAACAGACAGTCAGACAAACCTCGCCAGACATACAGACAGACAGTCAGGCACCTAGAAAGCGAGACAGAGTCAGCCTGTCTTCTGTTTCAACAGGTTGAGCAGTTTTGCATCACTTCGCCGCACGATGGAGCTTCATGGCAAATGTTCGAGGAGATGGTCGGCAACGCGAAGGACTTTTGCAAGGCCCTTGGCATTCCATACCGGGTCGTCAATATTGTTTCCGGTAAGCCTTCGTTGCTTTGAAATTCTCTTTATCCAGGTGCGCTAGTTAGGTTTTTAATTCACAATTCCCTGCAGGAGCGCTGAACGACGCAGCTTCGAAGAAGCTGGATGTGGAGGCGTGGTTTCCCGGCAGTGGCGCGTTCCGGGAACTGGTCTCGTGCTCTAACTGTACCGACTACCAGTCTCGTCGGCTGGCCATTCGCTACGGCTTGACCAAGAAGTTGAACGATAAGGTTATATACGTGTATATACATGTAAATAAGTTTTAAATAACAAGTTTAAATAATAAGTTTGTTTATAACATAGAAACTGAAGCGAGATGGAAATTTGAGTCAAACTTGACTGTTCCTCCAGTATTTATCTTTGTTTATTAATTTCAGATAATTTGATATTATTACTGATAAAACTGTTTTTCTGATTCGCAGTATTAAAAATGAAGATGAAGCTGTTTGCACGAAAATGATGACTTCTGTTTTGATTTATTATTTAAATAATGGGAAGGCTGGTTTGAATTTATTATTGGATTATTGTTTGAAAATACGTTTTTTACCGTTGCCAGTCATCCCCGCTCTACTTGGACATATGTGTTCGCGTTCTCGTAACTTTTTAATTAATTCATCAGCATTCTAGAAATTTCAGCCTTTCTTTGTCTCGTTTGTATAGGCCGAACTGGTGCATATGCTGAACGCGACAATGTGCGCCACCACTCGTGTTATTTGTGCGATTCTGGAGAACTTCCAGGATGAGACTGGCGTCACCGTGCCGGAAGCCCTTCGTCTGTACATGCCCAAGAGTAAGTTCCCCCGTTGCTGCAGCAGTTGCATTTCTCACAATAATCCTGCTTAAATATATCCAGAAAGAATTTTTAACGTGTTGAAAGTGTTAATTTTAATTAAAGATTATATTTTATCTATTTCTTTATATTTATTATTTATTTTAGTTTTGTTTTATTTTATTATCATTTATATATTTTATAGGCCTTTCGTTTCATGAAAATACGATACTTGTATTTTAAGTAGTGAATTTTAATTTGAGCTTGTGTTTTAGTTGAATTCCTTCCTACACTTTTGTTTAAACACAAGCGCATAAAGGGATCTGTGGCATGAAATTGGCTAGGTTTGACAAAATATCTGTGTAGGATACCGGGAAAGGATACCGTTTGTCAAGGCGGCGCCGATCGACGAAATCAACAAGAAGGCCGCTGCGACCAAAGTCAAGCCCAATGCGGCCGGAGCGGACGGGAACAAGAAATAGATCTCCAATCATCATCATGTCGGAAGGAATCTTTGTCGTCTAGTTTCCCTTGTACCGGTAGTAGTTAGACTTTGAGATAAGCTGTCAGATATTTAATTGCAACTTTGTCGCCCTTTTCTACTAAACCCCGCTTGAGATGACGCTCTTTTCTTGTCTTTTAATTTCTGGTTTTTCTTGCTGAATGTCAGGTATGTCACTGTCACGTTGTAACATCATCTTAAGGCCCGTTTATAGTCTGGAGGAAATGCTCTCATGAGAGGAACCTTTCATCCAGCCTACAGTTTCTCGACCATAAACAACGCATCCAAATTTGAGAATCTTGCCGACTACAAACAATGTCGTGCGATCTCGCGTGAGGTCTCAAATGAGATTGCGTACGTCATGTTTTTCAAATCTCTAGCCGAGCGATTTTCAAACTGTCTCACGGTTGGATTTCTGCACACAATCAATGCTTCAATCAAAGTCCACATGCTTTTCGAGAGTCAATATTTTTCAGTTTTCCCTTCACCATTGTAATGTACAATTGAAAATCTATTTTCTGGATGTTTTTCCTTTTTGTTCATCCACAGTTGATCGGGACGAGTTGGATTTGGCCCTCGGGAAGGATCAACAGGAGACTCCTAGACATGTCAAATTGTCGCGGTTTTAAATGAAAATTTGCCTAATCAACCAAACATTTTCAAGTGAAATTCGATTGGAATTTTTTAGGAAGAAGACAGGGACGAGAATTATAATTTCGCATTTCGTTGAGATCCAGCCCGTACGGTTTATACGACATTGCTTGATTTCTTGCAAAACAATGAGAATGCAAGCGTGAGACCTGGAATGAGACACAGCACGCGTAAACAGTGGTTTATCCGCGTGTCTCATCTCACGTCTCTCATCTCGAGTGTCTCATCTCATGTCTCTCATCTCGTCTCATCCAGTTGGCCATCCAGACTATATTATTGCCTTTATTGCGTTGGGAAATGCCTGACTGAATTACCGCTGGAGGAACTCTTGAAGACTCGATAGACGAAGAGAACAGAAAAATTCGAGCTACGGATTTGAGAGATCATTCCTTGGGATTCAGGAGGACCCCATACCAAATCTGGGATTTTGGCGGGTAAATTGTCACGACAATTTTTCACCTCTATCACCGGAAAAAGGTTTTAAAATTTCAAAATATGGCAGGTCGTGTGGACACATTGCATATCGCGTTAACATCCGAGGAAATCCGGAACCAGATGGCAGGTTCTAACTCGTCTAGCTGTCTTGCCATCTGCAAAAACGATTATGGAAGATGAAATCCCTAGAACAGATAGTTGAATTAGTTGGCAAAGAAAAAAATCAACTTTAAAACAAATAAAACTCAGGGTACCGTCTGCTGTTGACAAGTGCATCTCAAAATGAGTTATCATCATTGCTTTTATTTTAGATACGACTTTCTTTCTTTGAGACCATCAAGCGTAATGATCCAATTCCGCATTCTAGTGAACTGCACAAAATTAGCAACAATAAAAACAAGAAGTTTTGCTTTAATTAGGGCTACATGTTTGCCGAAGCCACAATTTTGGTAGGTTCGGCCCACCACACAACGCTGTTGGATGTTTATACACGTGGCCGTAAAAGTTAACTAACCGCGTTTGAGCCACTCTTATGCAGCATCTCAGCTTCCTCAGCTCTCGGCAGTCAATAGAAAGAGGCTCAAACTTGGTTATCGCAGCATTGTGGCCACGTGTGTGTACTGTACTGGAGAATGAGCTAATTTTTCGCGTGCGTTGAACGACGTGCTTTGTCTTGTCTTCTTCCTCCATTTCTATATTTATTGCGCTTTTTCCCTCCCAACTTTCCGGTCTATTCCGTTAGCAGTTCTGATTTAGTTTTGCATTTTAAATTCGGAAACGTATTATTTCATCAGACTTGAAAGTCTTGAACATTTTGCGTGATCGTTCTCCATTGTCGCCGGCCATTTTCACTCCATTCAAAATGACGGAACACGGCCTTACGGAGGGGTGCTTGAAGGTGAGGACCGGCGAGATATTTGCTTTAAGAAGTAATTTCACGCGAAAAATTATCTTTCCGGTAAGGTGGAAGCGTTTAAGGATATAGTTTTTGGCTTGATTGCCGTAAAATTCATCTAGATTGTTTTATTTATTTGCTTCGGTTGATTGATTGAATCGGTTAACTTGCAAGTTGCAGTACAGGTAATTAATTGATTGGCTGGATTTGTTTCTTCGCTTCATCTCACGAATGGCTGTGGGGAAAATTCGCCATTCCGGTAGTCTTGTACTTTCATAAATATTTAGCCTTGAGAAAAATACTTTCTAGGCAGAGAAATAAGGTTTGAGGACCTTAATTTAGGCTGTTTCTCCCGGGAAAGACATATCAAGTCTGTGTGATTATTGTTGTGGCTGGTGAATCGATTGACAAGATTGATTGAGCCGGATTGTAATTTCTACCGTAGTGCCACTAAATGTTTCAGTCATGAGATTGTTCCAGGGCTTGTCGTTGCGTTTGCCAATTCGCAATTCTTCCGTTTGAGGCCAGTGAAAAATTCTATCGGGGTAGCCTGGAAAGAGAATATTAGTTATTATTTATGGGTAAGTTCAAAAGGCTGATTGATGGATGGGATGAAGTGTTCGCACGCGCTTTTTTGTGTACTGCTCTTGTCCTAGTCATTGTTTGATTGACTGATCCAAATAAATCAATCAGTACTGCTGATTGATTGATTGCTGCATCTATTAACATTTATTTGTTTTTTATTTAAGATTTACTATTATTTGTGAAGGAAAAGTACTAATGTGTTACTGTTCGTTCTTATTGACAATAATAAACACATCAAGCACATTATAAAATAGAATTACTATTATTTGTCAAGTATTGTTTTATTATTTAAGGATTGAGTGGATGAATGTGGTGTCTCCGTTTGATTGTCTGGTTCGCTAATCTATGTTGCTGTTGCGTTTTCAGGCCATCTTGAACGGTACGAAACTGGATGCACCTGTGGTTGTTCAGCTGTTGGTAAGCTCCTCGGTCCTTTGTACCGTAATGATCACCATTCTCAATTCTTACGTTGTTTCCCTTCTTCGTCTTCAGGACCACCGTGTGATTAACAACAACAACAACACCGGACAGGCGGCACAGACCAAACGCTTCCGGCTCAGTCTGAATGACGGACGCAACTCTTTCACATGTAAGCGATACAGACATAGATCATGAAAGACACAACCATGCAGGTACTTTGGACGACAGAGACAAGGAGGCACAGCAGAATACGCAAGACAGGCAAATGCAAGCAGATAGGCAGACGGTCCAGCAGACAGAGACAGATAGACTGACTGATTGACTGACTGATTGACTGACTGATTGACTGACAGATAGACTGACTGACTGACTGACTGGTAGGCAGATAAATAAACAGAAAGATATACACAGACAGAGACAGGCAGACAGACAAAGAATGCCCCAAGCTGGTACATAAACAGATTGGCAAATTTATTTCGTTGTTAAAATTGTTCTTCATTATTTCTCACCACAAGACGCCATGATTGGAAACCAGCTGAACGATGCGATGGAGCGGGGTGATTTTCCAAACTACTCCGTCATCACAATCTCTAAGCACGTCTGCAACAGCCAAGGCCAGCCGGGCCAACAGAAGTAAGCCAGCTCTTACGTTTCGCAGGGAAAATTTGTACAGTACTAGTATATTTTTTCGTGGTTCGTTTTAAACGCTCAGTTCTCTCCTGCGTGTTGTGTAGGAAAGTTCTCATCATCCTAGACATGACACTGAAGACGCCGGGTGACCAAGTCGGCGGCAAGTTGGGCGATCCTCAACCGCTGAATGACTTGGGCAACAACCCGGCAGGAAACGCTGCTCCTCGTACGCGATAATTTCTCATCTGAATGTCATTTATCTGCCTCGATAGGGAAATATGAATATGTCTGCATTGTCTGTGTCTCTTTGTCCGAACAACATACCTCTCTGAATTGGCTATCCGACTGATTATTTGCCTGCTACGTTTTGTGACTGACGCATTGTCTTTGTGTCTGTTCGTTTGTCTATGACTATGTGCATAAATGTCTGACTCTATTCTTGACTGTCTCTCGGATTGATTATTTGGAATTTGGTTGTCGTATGACCGAGTCTGGTCTGCCCCAATAACATATGGCTAGTATCTCTGTCTGAGTGCCTGTGTGCATGTGTAAATCCTTGTCTGGCTATTTGTCTGATCTGAGTCTTTGTTGGATTGATCCATCTGATTGATTATTTGTCTACCTTCGTGTTTGACTGACCGTATGTGTTTGTGAATGTTTGTTTGAGAATCCGACCCTTTGACTGACTATCTGTCTGAGGGATTATTTATCTGCCTAGTTGCCTGACTGACTGATTGTGTTTGTTTGTTGAATGTGATGTATGTCGGATTGACTATCGATTTGCCTGTGTGGCTTGACCGATGTATGATTCCGTTCTTTCTTCCCTCACAGCGTCCCATCCGGCCCCACAGGCGGCCAACACCGGATTCGGAGCTGGTGGTGTCCGTCCTCAAGGAGGGCAGAATGTTAGCGGTTTCGGAAATAACAACGGTGGCGGCGGCTTCGGAGGAGGCGGTAATAATCAAGGCAACGGCAACAAGTCGGGAGGTTTTGGCAGCGGTGGCTTCAGTGGAGGATTCGGCGGTGGCAACAACAATCAGTCAGGTGGTTTTGGAAATAACCATAACAACAACGGACCCCGGCCACAAACTAACGGATCCGGCAACAAGAACGCCAACAATCAGAATTTTGGCGGTGGACCGCCGAGTAAACGGCGTGAGTGGCTTGGATCAGTTCGACCGTGTGTCTGTGTCCTAAACTTTTCTGTCGCGTGACAGAGAATGTCTGTCTGTCTCATTGACTGACTGATTGTCCCTCTGCTTGTCTGTCTGTCTTCTTGTCAGTCTTATGTGTCTGATTGACTAACTGACTGTCCCTCTGTTTATCTGTCTTTCTGATAGTTCATCTGTCTGTCTGTCTGTTTGTCTGCCTCTTTGTATGATTATTGGTGTCTGTTTACCTGCATGATTGCCTATCAATCTGTCTTGACCATCTTTTTGTCTGTTTATCGTCTCTGATAAAGCGGTTGTTACTGCCTTTTCAGCCAATCTCGGCGGCAACAACGGCAGTGCAGCTCCCAATCCATTCCGCCCTAACAACAGCGGCAATTTTGCCCCCAACAGTGGCCAGAACAATGGCGGCATGCGCCAACAGACGCCCTCCTTCCCAAACGGGAACACTGCCAATAATACCAACGGAAGCAACTTTGGTGGCGGCGGATTCGGCGGGAGCTCCGGATTTGGCGGTGGTGCCCCCAACGCCGACGATATGGATGGATTTGGTCCGGGCGAGACACCCAAAAATATTTTCCCCCTCGGCGCTCTCACCCCCTACACTAACAAGTAAAGTTTTAGCTGCCGGGCTACTGGTGGTCGACTTAGTTTAGACAGTCAAAGAACGGCAGGCAGAGAGGCAGTCCAATGGACAAACTGACGGACAGTGAATGGAACGACACTCATACATAGTTGATTATGTAGGCATTAAGGCAGACAGTCAAACTGACAAAGACAGGCAGGCAGACATACCTAAAGACTGACATACACTCAGACAAATAGACCTGCAACCCTAGACGGAAAAAGACGGACTCATGCGCTCACAGACAAACGGGCAAGCAAAGTGTTAGGCCATTTCAGTTTCATGCCATGTCTAATTTCTGTGCTTCTTTTTTGACTAGGTGGACGGTGTGCGTGCAAGTCAAGAGCAAAGAACCGATCCGAACATGGACGAATGCCACCGGTGGCGGAGAGGTTTTCAGCATGTGGCTGGCCGATGCTAGCGAAGAGATGAAGTGCAGTGCCTTTAAGAACGAAGTGACCAAGTGGTTTGACATTCTACAACCCGGCAAGGTCAGTTAAGCAGACGATTAATGGACAAAGTAGAGAGAGAAAACGTTCAGTGCTGCCGACAGAAAAACAAGCAATCAACCAGATCGACATACCGACATTCTCACAAATTGGCAGACGGACAAAAATATATGCAAACAGACGGACGGACAAGCAGATGAACCGAAAGGCAAACAGATAGAGAGATAAACAGATAATCACACAGATGAATAGGCAGGTAAGCAGACAGTTAGACGGGAAAACAAGCAAGCAGGCAGACCGACAGAAGCTCAAAAAGACGAACGAGCACATAAAAGCGACAAACAGATATGGTCAACAGTTATTGGTTGTTACAATGTCGTTTGCGTTCTTTCCTTGTAGTGGTACTACATTAGAGGCGGTCAGTTGAAGCCTCCTCGGGACGCTCGCTTTTCCAAAGGGAAATCTCTGGAGATGACTATGAGCGGAGAGACACTGATCAAGGAGTGCACCGAGTACATGGAGCCACCGAAAATCACATTCAAATTCGTTCCTATTAATGAACTGCAAGATCAGATTCCGAACAATGTTATTGGTAAGAGGGACTGATGAGTTAGTTAGTTGATTACTGGCTAGTTTATTCTTCTGGTACTATACCGACTGGTCTTTTATTACTTTTCAGACGTGATCGGAATCTGCAGCGTCGTCGAGCCGCACACCTCCTTCACCAGCAAGCTGGGCAAGCAG
>LRSR01014283.1:0-14119 GCA_001579985.1 Hypsibius dujardini
AGACAGACAGACAGACAGACAGACAGACAAATTGCCGACACGCAGATAAACAGTTATGTCTTGTACATTCGTCTTTAGGTCAGTGAAAGCAGTCTGAAAGTCGGCGATGAGCATCAAGGCGGACTGGAGTACCGTAGCGCAGTTTCGGTGGGTGTGTACGCTATGTGGAACCTCTACGTCCTCGCGTTACTGGTGCTCTACTCCCCGAGTTCGACCCACGAAGCCCGTAAGTTTCTCACATCCTCCCTATCTCAAAATCGTCTCTAAGAAAACTCTGTGAACAAAGTATCTACATTTCCTTAGTTGAAGAAACCCGCGAAGATGCATCGGAAGATATTGTCCTTGACCGAATGGACACTTCCACCGCACCACCGTCTGAGCTGACTTCCATGACCAGCTTCATCCGCAAAGTTGCGGAGGACTAAAAAATTGAGGCGACGTGGTACGCGAAGTCCACGGACACCTCGTCCACGGACACCTCGTCCAATCTCAGGAAGCTTCCTCAGTTTGTTTCGTTTGCTCTCATCTCATTTGAATCTCACTGTGTGGCTTGAATGTCTTGTGCCTACGCATAGCTGGCAATTATGTTGAACGATTTGAGTTTTAATTTTTAGCCCTGCTTTGTTTTGCCTTTTTCAGTGATTTCCTTCTCCATGACGTGAAAGACACATAAGTGAAAAGCATTTTCTGTAGGTGACACTTACTCTAAAGACAAATAAACTGTCTGAAACATAAAGATCCATTTTTATTTAAGTCTGTTAAAATGGTTTCTTCCTACTTATGATACTTTGACAACTGTGTGAAGACATGTAATGGAACAAATTCGCTGATTATAGATGAACGCTTGTTCTGAAGATAAAAAACTGTCTGCTGAAATTCAATCTTTTTTTTCATTCTGGTAAAATTATTATTGCCTACGCATAAAATACTGCGAGTTGTATTTTAATTTAATTTTGCTTAGTTAGTTTGCCAATTTGTTTTTTAATTTTTAGCCCTTTTTTACGTGTGCATTTATAAATGAATTCTTTCTCCACGACATGAAAACCGGTAGCCGAAAAAATTCTCCGATAGACAAACGCTCACTCTAACAAGGCAAGGGTAAAAACTGTTTGGAATTGATATTGAATTTCTTATTCATTTAAGTCTGTTAAAAGTGTTATTGCTCAGGTCCATCACGGACGGCGGCATGACCACGGCGTGGAACTGTTGTAGATGGACGTAGTGGGCCTCGATGTTGGCGGTCGCGTCACCGCAGTCCTCGCAGACGTAGAGCTTGTCGCGCCGTTCCTTGTAGCCGAAGCTAAAAGTGACGCCGTGCAGTTTACGTGCGTGCGTCTCCAGCGAGCAACGCTGCGTGAAGGACTTGGCGCAGTGGTCGCATTTATACGGTCGCACACCTGCAGACATTTTTTTGTTTCAACATGATGTTTTTCTTTTACATAAAATTCGGAACGGCAAAAAACTGAAATTATCAACTTGAAAGATAAAATTACCCAAGTTAAAAAAACAGATTAGTTTAATTACAAAGCTTTTGGTTCCTCATGTGGATTAGGTAACCTACATTTTGCAGTTCTCCAGAAATAATTTTCTTGTAATTTATGTAACACTTCTGAATTTTAAATATTCTTAAGATGTTGATTGAGGTTAAATTTTACAAACTAAAACGTCAGCCTTAGTTTAGGTTTTCAGTTTTGATTTTTAAGATCCTACCTGTGTGGGTGCGGGTGTGGCGCTTGAGGTCGAACGTGTCGTTGAAACCTTTCCCGCAGATCGAGCAGAGGAAACGCTTGGCCATCGCGGCGTTGCCAGGTAATTTTTGGCGACCTGCGTTTTTCTGCGAGCAGCAACAGCAAAGCATCAAATATTAGGGCACCGGTACAGTATGAATAGCTAGTTTGATAGTGAATCTGTTTTCCGCGGGTGTTTAATGCTCGCGTGCCTGAAACCTGTCTCTTTGTCTGTCTGTCTGTTTGTCTGTCTGCCTGCCTGCCTGTCTGTCTGTCTGTCTGTCTATCTGTTTGTCTGTCTGTTTGTCTGTCTGTTTGTCTGTCTGTCCGTTGTCTGTCTGCCTGTCTGTTTGTCTGTCTGTCTGTTTGTCTGTCTGTCTGTCTGTCTGCCTGCCTGTCTGTATGNGTCTGTCTGTCTGTCTGTCTGTTTGTTTGTCTGTCTGTTTGTCTGTTTGTCTGTCTGTCCGTTGTCTGTCTGTTCGTCTGATGTGTCTGTATGTCTGTGCTTCATAATAATTCCAGCAACAAACCTTGGCACTTTTCGACTTGTCCACTACACGCGAGCTGAACGGGTTCTTAATGCCCCGCCCATTATTCACGAACTCAACTTGCGGTTGGATGTGGAAGGCGTTCGCAATTTGTTCCGTCGTTGCCGAGACCTTGTAGGCTGATGCAGCAGCAACCGGAATAGGGCGTACGTAAATATTTCCCACAGGTTTTGGAGTGATCCATTGAAGGTACGACAGGGCTTTGCACTGCTGTTGTTCCATTGCTTGGGGATAAAAACTCAATCCCGGATGATAACATCCGGCTGCTGCGGCAGAAAACGTTGGGAATAACGGGACCACAGGGGACGGTACGAAAAAAGGTGACGGTGTCTGCGGTAAAAGGAAGAAAATTATAGTCAGCCGATTAGGTTTTTAATACGTCAACTAAGAATGAGCCACTAGTGATTTTTCTTTGATTTTTTTTCCATCAGTAACTCAGACTTTATGTTTAATTTTATACGAAGTTGGATGACGGAAGTTAGTTAAATCGTTAGTAACTAAAAAAGCATTTAGTTTTGCTTCTTATTGAGGAAGTAAAAAATATAAAATAGAAAATCATTGTCAAGATGAATAAAATGAATACTTCCGTGCAAGTAATTGTTAGTTGACTATTAACTCTTTATCGGTTTTATTCTATGTTGAGAAGTAATAAAACTAAATAAAAAAAATAGTAACTGAAAATATCAGTTTACGTTTTTTTGGAAGGAAGTTGGAAGTTGGTGAGCCAAGTTTTGATTTAGCGATTTCCGATTCTGTCGAAGTCAGTTGACTAAAAAATGTTTGGTTTTGTACTACAATGAGAAGCAATGAAATTAAATGAAAGACGTGTGCTTAAAAGCATCAGTTTACTTTTTTCGAAGTAAGTTTTTCTGACCAAGTCTTGATTTACAAAAAGTTTAAATTTACTGATGAAATAAAACAAATAAGTTAAAAAATAATTATTCGCAGTTTCAGATGATTTTTTGAGTTTCGTTTTTTAATTTTCCGTTCTAACCTGCGGACAGGAACGCGAAAAAAAGGCGGAACTCGGGCAAATTGTGTTCGTCGATCTTATCACGGATAAAGATGTGTCGGACACTTCGCTTCCGCATCGTGAGACGTTTGTACTTGTTCCGGGCGGGATCTTCGTTGCAGTGGATGAATCAGTGGACGTAGAGACCTTCGAAAGTATTCTTTGTCTATCTCGCGACTTATTATTAATCTTAGTCGGCACGACCCGGAAGCACTTCTTCCGGAGGCGTTGTTCAATCAGCGCGGTGACATGATCAAGGAGACTCCGCCCACCGTCGTCCCACGGTCGGTAGAAGCTGTGCTTCTTGTGTGGGCGGCTTTCTGACCGTTGGTCATCTGACATGGTTTCCTTTCTCGCGGCAGAAGGGTCTGAAATCATCAGAGACCTTTAATGAAACAGAACTGCTTGTAATATACTACAAAATGTAATATTTCATTCTTTGGAACTGGAATAAAATTAATCAGTAAAATATAAAAATAAAATAAATAATAATAAAAATAAAAAATTAAATTGATCAGTAAAAAGGAAAAATATTCTTAATTGGTACAATAATCAAATAAAATTAATCAATAAAATAAAATGTTTGAAATATTATCGTAATAGAATATGGATTATTTAACGGAAAAACTCTGTTATCCTTACGATTTTAACTATAAAATGTTAACATTTTTATTTCGCAACAAAGTTAAGGCATTGGTCAAGGTGTTACAGTATACGGCGCTTCTACAATACAAGAAGTGATGATAATTGCAAAACCGGCCATTTTCTGTTTCACTTTGCTATATAACTTTATCAGGAGGACTTGAGAAACGACAGACGACGACTTGAAAACATTGAAAAAACGAACTCAAAAAAGGAGTGAATTTATGAAACTATCCTAAACTAAACTAAATCCTAAAAATGTAAATGTCTGACCAAATTAAAAACACACATAATATTTTATTAAAAACAACCTGTCCTTCTAATCGCCCAAGTCAACTATTGAATACATCATAAATGTACATGCAAAAACCACTATGTACTATTCCTCATTTTCTACAAAATTTAATATCTGTTTAAAATAAACAAAAACTTCCTTTTCAACACCATACCTTTCAACTGTAACGCACACCCGTATTTGGAGAAATGGCGAAACAAAAACTGACTGGGTTCCCTATATATGCATGTGAACGCCTGACAAAGAGAACCGTTCAACTCTGTCGAACCATATTTTCGCTGCCCATCTTCTCCGTACGTGGCGGGAAGAACAGAAGAGAGGGAGAGAGACAGAGAGTAAAAGTGTTGTTTTTTAAGTGTTTGTTGCTGCGATGGGGTTGATTATCCTCCGTTCTTGTGCTGTTAAATGATAGGAATAATGCCTGGCTAAGGAGGGTGGCTGCTCATTCAGGCTTAACGGAAACCGGAAAGCCAGAACAGAGGAAGAGAGACAAGAGAAAGACAATATAACTGTTAGTCAGTTATTCACTTTCACTTTTTTTCCGGTGAATCCTCTCTCTCTCTCTCTCTCTCTCTCTCTCTCTCTCTCCTGTCTACGAAGGTGTTCTGCTTGGACGGGGTGTTGAAATTGTTTTGGCCTTCGAATACCGGATCGTAGGTGTGCACTGGTCAAGCGGAACCGCGGCATCAGTTACACAGCGGTTTTTTATGGTTCGCTCGAGCGCGGCGCGCTTACTGTCTCTGTCCTTATAGTGGCGTCACTTAATCATACCTGTTAAATCTATTTGTCGCGTTGCATATATCGCATCAACTAAAAAATTCGCATAAAGTTAGGTGCTGGAGATATCGAGGATTGAATTTCCCGAAAAGCACGATCGACCGCTCGATTTCGTAATAAACAATACGAAAAAACTTATCAAAAATCGGTCTTGCATGGTGTTGCGCGCGTGGCTCACACATATTGAGTAGCAGATCTTTTAAGATGCTAGCCAGAGAAAATCCCATTCGACCCCCTTGGCTAAATGCTGTTATGTATACATGAGACATGACAAACAGACAACCAGACAGGCAGTCATGCAGACAGACAGACAAACAGACAGACAGACAGACGGACACAGACAGACAGACAGACAGACAGACAGACAGACAGACAGGCAGACAGACAGACAGATAAATAGAAGATAGACAGACAGACAGACAAATAGAAGACAGACAGGACCAATCAAGCGATGGCACTTTCCGGGATTGACTCGCGTGCCTGTGTGTCATTGTACCTTTATCGTCTATGACGACCGCTTCCAGGCTTCTGGATCTGGCGTCTAGGGCCTCCGTCGCCATTGCCGCGTCCAGCTTTATCCTTCTTCGTGGAATCCGGAAGGCGCTTGTGGGGATGACACCCAACGGTACGTTCAATCCGTAATCCATATATGTGTATGGGTATGGTTGTAGTTGCAATCGGGAAACGCTGTTGTCATCGGTCTGTCGGTCTGGAGGACTATTGGTACAGTATTGGTGCTATGATAAATTTGGTTAAAAGAGACGGGCGGTTCATCGTCATTTCACTCACTTTTGAACAACCACATGTGCTTCATAAATGCCAGCATTTAGCTGCCAATTTCACGCAACGCTAGGTCGGTTTGTGAGACTGGGCCCTGTTTGATTAGTAATCATCCTGCTTGGCCGGTTTTTTTATGGATGCGCATTCTTGCCGATGGAATCCCCAATTAAGTGGCAGTATTCCACTGCGTACAACCCGTATATGCACACCGGATATGACAAAAATTTAATTTAGTTAACTATTTAGGTTTTTATTTAGGTTTTTAAACATTTCAGTTTGGTTTAGTTTTACAATAGCTGAACCTGTAGTTTCATTTTAATCGGAATTATTTGGTTTCTCTTTCTCTTCAGTTCTCCAACTTGCACTTCAAGCAATAGAATTTTCAACCTAAACTTTGAAGACTCTAGGAAAATTAAGGCTAAAAAATTAATCACTAAAAGTTTTAGTTTGACTTTATCAATAAGTCAAACTTTCAGATTAATTTTAGTCAAAATTATTGGACAGTTTTTCCTTTTAATTTTTTAGTCACTAAAAGATTTAGCTTAGATTTTTGAATAAATTAAAGATAATAAAAGTATTTGCCATGCTTTTTGAAGGTCGGTTCAAAAGACCAGAGGGGTAACGGTAGGGGTGGGCAGTTGCCCCTTAATTAAGATTATCGTTGCGTTGGGGGAGGAGCAAATTTGATTGAATGTCTGAGTGGAATTGTTCCCGGGATTTTTATTTTCTACTATCTCTCCCCAAAACAAAACAAAAAAAATATTCCCTGTGTTTTTTTCGGGGCGTGGCCTATGTGCATCTGAGGGGCTTCGGCTATACATCCCCCTCCCCTTCGCCCTTTTTGTCCCTTATTCCTGACCAAAGTCCCTTTTGAGTCATCACAACAAGTTTGATAATTTTTGAAAGCCCAATTTTTCCTCCGCCTTTTCGTGTAAAAACCACGAGATTGTAACATTGGTGGAATAAATGGTGTGGCCATAACGATTGAGAGTGAAGATAAAAGTGGCCTTTTTGGTTTTCCACTCTCGCTTGGGCATTGTTCAATATTTAGGGTTTGAAAATGCATTGTGATGAAGGAACAATAAGGATTCTAAAGAGATCAATCCACATTTTACCGAATAAGAGCACGTTGCTCAACATAGAAAAATAGAAAAAGGGGGGGAACAAAAAGGGGAAATTTGAGGGGGACCTGTAGCCAATAAGCCCCCTGAGGGGTGTGATAAGCGCCTTTATTCTAGTATTAGTCATCTATTCTGGTGTCGCTTGCGAGTTGAATCAGTCGTCGCGTTTACAGTCATCGTAACACACTTTCCATCGGTTGTCTCGTTTTCCCTCTCGTTTCGGCTCAATCAAGCTCATTGAGGCAGGTATCACGTGTGTGCTCCTGTCCAGATCGTCAGGTCGCTGTCCGAGTCTTCCCGAGGACCTCCAGATTTCGTCAAGGACTGCTTGAGGACCATCACCCTTACAGACGACCTTACCCTTACCCCCTTACCTTTATTAGGACCATAAAACCTTGATTAACGTAACTCGAGACCTTAGTTAATCCGCTGCAAGGTCGGGTGATTCCATAAAACTACAAAAATCGGCCAAACTCTATTCCAGCTCAACGTACAAAAAGCCTAAGAAGGGAAATAATTTTAATGGGTTGATGGGTAATTTTAATGGGCAATGTGTAGCGAATGAGCAAGAAATTAAGACGAAACAAATAAATTTGGAAGCGGAAACGGTAACACACATTAGATTAGGGCGCTGCCGGGAAATCCAGGCTCATGGTAACTGTCTGCACAGGCGTGGTGGCCGGACTGACAGTCTCCTTGGTCTGTCTGGTTCGAACTGGTGAAGTCGTCCTGGCCTCAAGCTGTTGCGTAGCCACTCCACCCACCGGGGCTGCTGTGGCTCGAGAAGCGGCCCTCTCGGCCGGAACCCTTGGAGCCACACTCTGGTCCTGGTCCCATTGAGGACGGGCCTCCTTCGCGACCCGCTGCGGAACCGGTCGACCAATCACACCCATCTCTGCAAAAGTAAAGTGTAAAGTAAAAGAGCCCTTACAAGGAACAGACAATGCTGCCTAAATAACGAGGGTGAATTCAAATAAAACACTAAGTAAACTAAATATACCAGTTTAACTTATTCAAATCAAACAATATTTTATTTTAAAAAAACGAAGCATTTTATGCATACAAAAAGAGATTTTAAATTAAATATCCTAACATTTAAAGTACATTTTGTGGTCTAAAATAAAAATAATTCGTTAAATATATTGGTTGCTATTTTTGTAGCTTAAACAAAATAATAACCTTATCAATGTAAAATCAGAACCCGCTTTTAGAATCATCTTAAAAAAAGATCTTTCATCCACCAAATTGACCATCTATTGACAGTCTCTAAAAATATATTTTTGAATCCGATTGTTGACTGGCTCCTAGCCAGCGGTCAACGAAGGTCTCCGATTTTTCGTCAAAAAATGAATAGAACTGGCTAATATGGAAAATCATTGATTGATTGATTGAAGTGCGAGAAACAGTTTTCATCGATAATTTTGTTTCTAACTCGACCGTGGACAGTGTGGTCAGCTCAAAGAAAACGAGTTTTTCAAAATAGTCCAAAATAATTGACAATTAATTTTCTTCCTTATTGAGCAGAACTATGAAAGAAAGAAATACTTCTGGTGCTAAAACCGTATCCGATCTGGCACTGGGCGTTAACGGGCGTGTCCTGAGCAAAAACACTTTCCAGAGACAACTCAAAACACACAAAAATCTTACCGGGAAAATAATACGGAGCCAACTCAACTGGGCCCTCAAAGGGTTCCTCGCCGCGATGCGTCCTAATCATCGGGTTGGACAATCGTTTCTCGCCGTGCCGCGGCACAGCCTGTCCCAATCGTTGCTCCTTCAAATACTTTAATTTCCTTGTGATACTTCCGTCCGCCAGTTCGGCGATGGAGATCTCTTTCCGCTTCAACGGCACCTTCGAATGCATCGTGTCTGACTGCAGCAGCGGCTCGTCATCCTCACCCGGTCGAATGACCGCTGGCAGGAGCATCCGGTCCAAGGTGTTCAACAGACTGAATCCGGTGGCGGTCATGTCCACCGCTGAAGTTTCCTTTTTCTCAAAAATCACCGTCATCGAATCACGCGGCATCCCGGACGCGGCCGTTTTCGGCCGCTGAAACTCTTGATGTTTATACTTTGCCTTCAAAAAGGCCTCCTCTTCCTATGCAGAGCAAGAAAGGTTAGTTTTTTAATTTTTTAATATCAAATTACATCAGAGTTAGCTTTAATTTGAAATTAAGATGGTGAAAATAAAATAAAATAAATAAATTAGTCTTTTTAGTTAGAACTTTGGTTTAAGATTCTGCGAGAAATGAAAAACCAAAAACTATAAAATCAGTCTATAAGATTTTGAATTTAGTTTTATTTTAATTTATTTTAATTTATTTAATTTTAATTTAATTTTGCAGTTTGAAATACATTTCATTTGCCTTTACAACTTTCCAACATATTTTAAAAATCGCTAAAAAAAGGTCCGTTTTGCATCAAATTTACATCGGAATCAGTTTTAATTTGAAATCAAAAATGTCAAAAAATCTAGAATTAATCAAGTAATTACCTTTTTTATGAAAATTTTCAAATTCATAAAACTGTACATAAATTTTGGAATATAGAACAAGAATAATGAGATCTAAATCAAACAATTTTCATTGCAAAGTAAACTATTAAACAGGTATTTTGACTGTTTGATGGCGTTATTACCTCTCTCGGATCGTGGACCTGGTCACTGTCTTCCTCCTCGGAGTCTTCGAGGGCTTTCTGCCAGCCCGAGCCGTTCTCCACGAACTTGGTGATGGCCTCATCGAATCCGGCCATCTTTCTCCGGCGCGCGGTCTTTGACTCGCTGATTCGTTTCTCTCGCGTCTTCTCCACCCGTTTGGCCTTAACAAGCTTCGCCGCGGTCCGCGCCGCCAGCGCCGCTTGTATGTCCTCCGTCTGCTCTGGAGATGTGCGGGTGTTCCGTCGGACCATGGCTTTATGCCCGCGTTGGAGGACCTTGATGTCAGCAGAAAACAAAACAATCGAAGACAGTCTATTCATCCAGCAAACTGAATTACGGACGACTGCTTATGTTTTAAGTCAAGCCATGACCTGTGTCTGTGTCTGTGTCTGTGTCTGTGTCTGTGTCTGTCAAACTGCATTCTCTGTAACAATCGATAGTTGGTTAATTGTTATCATCCATACCTTGATGTCGCCTTTAATAATCCGCGCCTCTCTTCTTAGGGCTTCGAGGCTCTCTTTGGTCATTTCGTCCTCGCTGTTCACCGCGTCCGGGACCGCAGCCGCCTCCTCTTCCTCGTTGGACTGCAACGGGTCCTTCGCCGCTGGTTCGACGGCCAGGTGAGGCACTTTCGCGACTGCCGCCGTCTTCACCGCGGCTTCGTTCTCAAGCATGGCGAGCCGTTGACAGACCTCCGAGACGTGTTTCCGCGCTTGACGGAGCTTGGCCAGCTGCTGCAGGTAGTAGGTCTCCGTGTTGATGTCCTGGGCCGCCGCGGCTGCCGCGGATCCGTCCGTTAGGGGCGGGGCCGCGAATGCGGGGACCACTGTTGCGGCAGGAGAGTTGGCGACTGCGCTGATGCTTGGAATGGCCATCGCGGTGTTGAGTACGAAACTCGTCCCCGCAGGCTGGGCTGTTCGCGACAGCCTAATCTTGTGGACCTGGTGACAGGGTTGGAAAGGTCTTTTGAACATTCAAAGGAATTTTGTTTATGGTTCTGGTAAAACAACTAGTTAACACTTTTCTAGCGGTTGTTTCACTCTTTGTCAATTCAGTTTGGAGATCCTTTAATGAATTTGACACAGAACAGTATTTATAGCTCCAACAAAAATGACCAATTGGCTTTGATTTGCATGGTTTGCATTGATTATTTAGCCCAACACTACTAAACTCAACTAAAAAGCTAACTAAAACGTTTATTGGCAAAAGTGTTCATTTTTGTTTTTTTACTTTCTCGTCTTTTCTACAAAAGCATTGCCGAACCCGGTAAGTAATCATTTTATTTTTAAGTCATCATTTTAATATATGTTCAGTTTTCAGTAATCAATGCAACATGTATTTAGTTTTAAATCATCATTGTAATGTAGATTTTCTGTGTAGTTTAAATTTTTCATAGTCCATGCCTGGTGTGCCGCGCTGCATTCCATTTCGTTGAGAATGGCGTCCGCTTCGTCGGAAGCACGACGTGCGGCGTTCTTCAGCTCCTGCGGAGTCATCGGTCCACCGATTCCATGCGGCTGTTGGCTGTCTGTATGTAGACTGCCCGGAGAGTGGAGAAATGGCTGAGTCCCACCGGGCACTGTACCCGGCATGAAGGAATGATGAGCGCTGGAGATGCCGTACTGCATGTTGGGGCTCATGGCATCTCGTGGGTAGCTCTGCGGGTAGTGCGACGCCCCGGTCGGACTGACCACGGTTCCGTCCATCGGCCCGCCAGGCACACCGAGGACAGCCTGGTGGTACAATAGAGTTACACGAATAACAAATTCACTATTCAATTTAGACAGATATTATAAACATTTAAACAAAAAATAAAAAATAAAAAAACTTTAATGGGTCTTGACAGTGATAAAATTAAATCAATATTCCTTTGACACAATTTAAAGATGCATGTATTTTTTTATAGCCACGAAAGACATAAATTATGGATTATTATTTCAAATTTCTTTGAGATCCATATTAGACAAAATCGAAGTATCAGTGCTAATCTGACTTTAGTGGCACTAAAAGAAATTCAAGTGTGAAGTCTTAAAAACTGTAATTAGCTAGCTTAAAATAAAATTTGAAAATTTATTCAAAGAAAAAACTGATGCATTTAAACGCCATTATATACCTGGTGGTAGTCCGGCCGCCAGCCAGGCGGATAGACTGGTGCCGGATGCTGGTAGGCCCCCGGGTGATATGTGCCAATGTGAGCAGGTCCGACGCAATTATGGCCGAGATTAAGCGCGCCGTCGCGCCGCTCGTCCAGCTCAGAGAAGGCCTGCCGGATGGCGGCGTATTCGCTGATCAGTGGCTCCGCGCCGGGTGAGTCTCCGGGTGGGTGGTCCTCGCGGAAGAAGGAGCGAACCGTACCCTCGGCATGTGAAGCTGCGTATAGGCCGGTGGAGTCGTGCATGTTGAGGCCGTGCATTGGGCGATGATGGTCGTAGACCTCGGCGAGGCTAGGGTCGAAGGGGAAGCTCAATGACGGATCTTGCAGGTAGCGGGCAGAGGGATCGTGCGGTCGGCCCGGGTAGTAATCCGAAGGGGTTGTGCCCGGTGGGTAATATTCAAGCGGATAATATGGATGACTGGGATGACCTGGAAAGAATTTTTTGCAAGTTTTAGTTTATTTGTATTTCTTTTCGTCTTTCTGCTTGTCTATCTGTCCATCTGTTCGCTCGACTGTGTCTTTGCCACCGTCTTTGCCGTCCGCCTGCTCATCTCTGATTCTCTCTCTGCCCGCTCGTTGATCCATCCGTTCGGTTCACAGTCTGTCCGAACGATAGTCTGTCGACCCATCCGCCTATTCGCCTATCGGTTTATCTGTCTTTCCGTCTGTTCATCTTCCTCTCTTTTTTTTCTGTCTGCCGTTCGTCCGTCCGTCCATCCGCAACCCGTTCGTCTGTCCGCTTTCCGTCCGTCCATCTGCCGTCCATCCGTCTGTTTGTCCAGGCGTGAGTCCGTCCATCCATCAGTCTGTACCTGCGTCCGTCCGTCCATCCGTCTGTCCGTCCGTCCTTTCGTCCGTCTGCCGTCCGCCAGTCTATCCTACCATCTCTCTCCCGTCCTTCCGTGTTTTTGTCCGGCCGTCCGGCCGTCATCTCTTCAATATTCTGAACTTCCATCCCCCCTTCTTTCTGTTTTTCACCCGTCCGATACTCCCTCAATCTCCCGCAAACCCATCAATTCGTATGTCCCTTCCTCTGCATCATCCCCTCCATGTCTGCTGCTTTGTTTGTCTGTGCACGTGTGAAGTCAATATGGACTTACCAGGTTGTTGAGGTTGCTCTCCATAAACATCCTCGGAATAAGGCGGATGAGGCCCTCCCACCCGCGTGAAGGGCTGTACACTTTGAAAGGTATTGCCGTAGGCGTCGTACACCACCGTTGCGTCCGCAGGGATCGGCTGTTCCGGGGGAAACCTCACCAAATGTCCGCTGCTCCCTCGCGGATCAGCCGACCCGTGCACCGCCGTCCGTCCCTGACCGTCGGTGTAGTGCATTTCCGCCCGCGGCGGAAACGGCTCCGTCATCGACAGCAGCGGCGTCTGATTCAGTTGCGCGTACAAATTGAATGACGGGACGTGGGCCACACCGGTCGTGCTTCGGAAGTCCATTCCGGACTGACCGGGATGCTGCTGCTGCATCCCTGACTGCCGGCCGAGCGATCCGTATTGATGCTCATCCTGCGGCGCAGCCTCTTCTACGTATACCCGACCGGACGGGGACACTCGTCGGATCTGCGGTTAATGTTTTTTAAACCTCATTGTACAATGCAGCATATATATTTTCCTATTCCGGGCTTTATTTTAGTTACTCATAAAATTAAAACGGGTAATTTTAATTTTCCTTAAACTAAAATTGATCAATTTTGTTTTTTATTTAGTTTTCATTGACTGTCATTTATTATTTATAAATATCCATAATTATTCATACTCAAGAATTATTCATTTATTTTTCATTAAACTAAAATTAGTCAATTTAAAGATTTTTAGTTTTCATTAAATTGAAGCTACTCCAGTTAAATTATTAACATATATAATACCCGGTACCCGAGGTCTTTCAACATGACCCGCTCCTCTTGACGATCCGGCAAGAAGGATCCGGAGACCTTCATGCCGGCGGCTGATCGGCCGTCCATGTTCGTCCAAACCCTGTTCCAGACCGTTTTCAACTTCCGGCTTCAAGCCACCGTGATTTCGTCGTCCTCCGTGTCGTCCCCGTTTCTTCCGTCTGCCCGTTTCGCTCGCGGTCCCATCCTCCGGCTCTCCGTCCTCGGCCAAGTCCTCGCCCGCCTCCGGGCCGTACATGTCATACTGCGCGTCTCCGTCCTCCTCCACAATTTCCTGCTCCCCCGCGGCGACCTCCTCCGGGCTCATCGGGGTGCCGTCGGGCTTGATAATGGTCGACCCGATCGCCAACGGAACGCGACGTTTCTTACTGCGACCCTTGCGATGCTTTTCCTTCTCGCCGCCCGTCAAAAGCGTCATTTCTTCCGGCGTTTCACCTTAATTTTAAAAATCACAGTTAAATTAATTGTAATATTATAAATGTGTGTAAATAAAGAAATAAACTGA
>LRSR01014285.1:0-11656 GCA_001579985.1 Hypsibius dujardini
TGCGTTTGTTGTTGACGGTTGATGATTGCTTTCCCCTTCTCGTCTAAGGTGTACGTTGATTCACAAAGATCTCCTTTCTTGTTCATCACCCCGCTTCCTGTTATCAGCTCTCTTGAGATCACGTTTCTTTTGTGAAGGTTTCCTTTATTCCGGAAATCCCGATCACAACTGGATTGCCGCAACACAGTACATTGCCCCATTGATGGCGGACTTTTCTTTCGGTGCGGATAATGAGTCTGGAATTCATTTTTGCAACAGGTATGCTCGTTGGATTGCGTCGTTAATGCTGCAGCTGTGTGTTGTGGACCTTGTGGTTCGACGTTGTGTGTCTTGCGTCTTTGTGATCCAGTTCAAATGCGATTACTTTCGAGTGGAGAAATGCGCTCCTTCACGAGAAGCCTCAAGGTGAGTTGTGTCATAGGCATGGGTTTATGTTGCCGGATACAATTACCGGATCGTGTCTAATTTCCGTCATGTGGCACGTGCAGCGGGACCATTTACATTTCAAGTCACCCTTCGTGCTGATGGAACCATCATTTTCTATTACAGCAAGGTAAATGGTATATTCCCAGACAGGAAGAAACAAAGGGATTGACTGTTCTTTGGCTGCTTTTTTGTACCTGTCTGTATGTCTGTCTGCCTGCCTGTTTGTATGTCTGCCTTTCTGCCTTTTTGTCTTTCTGTCCGTCTGCCTTTTGTCTTTCTGTCTTTCTGTCTTTCTGTCTGTCTGTCTGTCTGTCTGTCTGTCTGTCTGTCTAATAATCTTCCTGCCTGCCGTTTGCCTGACATTTTGAAAATTGGCTTCTCAAGTATTGGCCAACCTTAATGCTCTGTATTGCCCTGCCGACAGTTCTACTTGATGATTGACTTATTAACAATTGTGTTCCATTTTCATCAGGTTCCGGTGCCAATCAGCAGCTTACCTAACGACACTCATCCCGTGAAGATTGGCGTTTCGGATGCTTACATGATCGATCGGCAACGTTTTAGTGAGTTGATCTCCTCTCCCCGTGACATTGTGTTGCGGTGATGGTTCAATTAGTCCTTGTGAGCGCCCCTCAACCGGATAGGTAATTTGTTGTTTCTCTGCAGTCATTCGATATCGCACGATTTACGAGTACCACCGCATCTCCCTGCTCAACAACGGGGACAACAGCATTGTCAGCGGATCGGCACTCGTCTTGACGCCTTTACCTAGTAAGCCCGCTTGTCTGTCTGCCTATCTGCCTGTCTGCCTGATTGTTTGTCTGTCTATCTGCCTGTCTGTCTGTTTGTCTGTCTGTCTGTCTGTCTGTCTGTCTGCCTGCCTGCCTGCCTGCCTGCCTGCCTGCCTGCCTCTACTAATGTCGATGAGTTCGCTTAGCGATAAGCGCGGCTTTTATCTTTCCAGCCTGCATCGCCATGGAGTCCTGTGCCGCCTGTATCGCCACCAAGATCGCCTCCGGTGGTTGTTTGTGGTGTCACAAGCTCAATCGCTGCTCCGATGGGATCGATCGCTACCACCAGGATTGGCACGCCAACGGATGCCCACTGTCCGCCACCAACGACTCGTGCCCGGCGTTCCCCGTGGCGTTCTTCCCGTTGACGTCGCGGACCACACCGCATTCGGTGTCCAAGACGTCAAAATCACCGGGAAAGGCAGTTGGTCCGTCCGCACCACCGAAAAAGGCCAACTCTTCGCTCCCGATGTCAGACTATTCAACCGGTGGAGGAAGAAGTCCGCAGCTGTCGTCGTCCAGTCCCGATCCCAACAGCATTCTCGGGTCAAAATCAAAGTACACGATGCTTCAGAATAATCAGACCTTCAATGACATCCAGAACCGGCCGTTGGGAAGCGATTCTTACGTATCTGCTCAAAATATCGGTATGAATCTGAGCCTGGTACCTGAAATGCCCGCCTCCCTAGATCTGGTTGTTCGTCTCTGTCTGCCTGCTTGTTTATTTGACTGATTATCTGCCTGCCTGCCTGTTTGTCTGCGTGTCTATCAGTCTGTCTGTCTGGCTATCTGCCTGCCTGTCTGTCTCTTTGTCTGCCTGTCTGTCTCTTTGTCTGCCTGTCTGGCTATCTGCCTGCCTGTCTGTCTCTTTGTCTGCCTGTCTGGCTATCTGCCTGCCTGTCTGGCTCTTTGTCTGTCTGTGTGTCTCTTTGTCTGTCTGTCTGGCATGATTGTCTGTCTGGCCTGTTGTCTGTCTTGAGCGTCCTCTGTTCTCTTGACTGACTGTCTGGCCAAATATCGATCGACGCTTTTGTCTGCAGACATAATTTTTACCCCATTTGTCTTGCCTTCCTAGCTCAAACACCTGCGAATTATGGAATTGCGATTGCGGCTGTGATGAGCGTCGTCATCATTGGATCCGTTCTCGCTTGGGTGGTCTATGCTTACATGAAGCCTCATTCGCCGTCTGGACAATGGTTGATCAAGGTATGGTGACTGCTGACGGAACGGATCATTGTTAACGCGAACAGACAGACAGACAGACAGGCAGGCAGGCAGGCAGGCAGGCAGGCAGGCAGGCAGGCAGGCAGGCAGGCAGGCAGACAGACAGACAGACAGACAGACAGGCAGGCAGATAGACAGACAGATAGACAGACAGATTAGGCATGGAAGTAGAGATCTGGATGGGATCAGACAGTTGCCTGATAGATCCAGGAACGAGCAAGAGACTTTGCCAAGAGGTTCCCATTTTTCTAGTATCGCCCAAACACCTGGAGGCTCACCCGAGAAGACGAAATCCAGATTGCAAATACGGCCTTTTGAATCAGGCAGAACGCTCTGCTCACCTTCATCGTGCCACGTCTCCCACGACCTCAAATCCTTCACCAAAGCTCAGAGCGTCAGACCCAGCTTCTTTTGGGGATCACTCAACCGCACCGCAGCCATAATTTGCATCTCAATAAGGGCAATTTTTCAGTCTTTCAAGCATGTTGTTGTTTTTATTTTTATTCCTTTCATCGTTTTCATCTTGCCAGACTCTCACGAAGCTGTCTGCATTCAATTTTTTCACTTTTTTAGCCGTTTTATTAGACCTTCACCGTGGACATATCTTAAGCTGTTTTTTATGAGCTGCTGTCTACACACGTGGCGAAAACCTCAAGCTGACCGAATTAAAGCCAAATTTCAACTGGCGCCTAGCAAAATGGGGTGGTCCGAGTTTGAGCCAATTTTGACCAATGCGTGCAGCTGTTTCTGACATTGCTCGATTCATTGATTTAAAGCCAAATTTCAACTGGCGCCCAGCAAAACGGGTGGTCCGAGTTTGAGCCAATTTCGACCAATGCGTGCAGCTGTTTCTCACATTGCTCGATTCATTGATTTAAAGCCAAATTTCTACTGGCGCCTAGCAAAATGGGCTGGTCGGAGTTTGAGCCAATTTCGACCAATTCGTGCAGCTGTTTCTGACATCGCTCGATTCATTGATTGAAAGCCAAATTTCAACTGGCGCCCAGCAAAATGGGGTGGTCCGAGTTTGAGCCAATTTCGACCAATGCGTGCAGCTGTTTCTGACATGGCTCGATTCATTGATTTAAAGCCAAATTTCTACTGGCGCCTAGCAAAATGGGGTGGTCCGAGTTTGAGCCAATTTTGACCAATGCGTGCAGCTGTTTCTCACATCGCTCGATTCATTGATTTAACATCAGATCGCCAAAATAACTCAGTCAATCGATCAATCGACTGCGCGGTCAGCTGCACGCATTGGCCAAAATGGTTCAAACTCGGACCACCCCATTTTGTTGGGCGCTGGCTGAAGTTGGCTCTAATTCGGTCAGCCTGAGGTTGTCTACACTGAAATTTTCAGAGCAGCTCGCAATTTCGCCGATCTACTGCGGGGATTAAATTCCGTCTCCTTTTCTGACGGTTCGATTGCCTTCTTATTCAGCAGCATCCACCGGAACTGCATCACGTCGAGGACGTCGTCTTTCGGCAGGAAACGAGCTTGATTGCGATACAGCCGTGAAAGTTCAGGATTTTTCGGATCTTCCAATAATCTGCAAAATTAATTTAAATAGAACATTGGAATTTCTATTTTATCTAGAGCAAGAAGATGGATCGGAAATATCAACGTTTAAACAAAGCGAACTGAACAAAGCGAATAAACGGCTGATTGATTGGTTGATTAACTGACTTGAACACAGATGGTTGAATGGTCGATTGATTGACTGATTGATTGATTTGAACACTGATAGGCGACAGGTTGATTGATTGATTGACTGACTTGAACAGTGATCGGCGACAGGTTGATTGATTGATTGATTGACTTGAACAGTGATGGGCGAATGGTTGATTGATTGATTGATCAAGGTGAAACATTCCACTTGAGTTGACTTGATCGAACCATCAATCAATGCTTATCCATTTTGCACATACTACACTAAGTCAATCAACGCCTGGCGAACCGCAGCAAGTTTCTCCGCCAGCTGTACAATATGCATATACAATCAATTGTGACCGTAATCTAATGGGCTCACCGGTCTCGCCAGTCGGCGCTATGGAAGTGCTCCCGCACGAGCTTGCACTCTTTCGAGTGAAAAGTAATGGAGACGAAGATGCCCTTTGTTCGTAGAAGGTTGTGCCCGATTTGCAGTCCATAGTCCAGCTCGTTCAGTTCGTCATTGACAAAGATGCGCAATGCCTGGAACACCCGAGTGGCCGGATGTTGTTTCCGGGAGAGACGATCACGAGAATCGCTTCCAATCACGTCCATCACACAGTTCGCCAAATCGCCAGTTGTCCGAAACTTTTTCATCATGAAACGGCTTTCCACAATAGCACGAGCAACTGCAAAGCACCAAAAACATCTGTCTGTCTGTCTGTCTGTCTGCCTGCCTGTCTGTCTGTCAGTCTGTCTGTCTGTGTGTCTGTGTGTCTGTCTGCCTGTCTGCCTGTATGTCTGCCTGGCTGGCTGTCTGGCTGTCTGCCTGCCTGGCTGGCTGTCTGCCTGTCTGCCTGCCTGTCTGCCTGGCTGTCTGTCTGTCTGTCTGCCTGCCTGCCTGTGTGCCTGCCTGCCTCTGTCTGTCTGTCTGTCTGTCTGTCTATTGGTGCGTGATTTCTTACTTCGCTTGTAGTGCCTTTCGTCGCCGTACTTCTTGAAGATTTCAGCCAGGTCCTCCTCATTCATCCGATTCACCACATCCGCTGCTGTTACTTCCGAGCCGCCCGGACCGCCGCCGTCCATCCGCATGTCCAGTGGCGCGTCCGGCCGGCTGAACGCGAACCCGCGCTCCGCCTGATCCATCTGCATAGACGAGCATCCGGCGTCTAAGATGATGCCGTCAAACTGGGTCGTCACGCGTTGCTCTCGCAACAGGACAGGGAGGTCGCTGAATTTACCAGTCAGCGGGATCAGTCGCCCGGGATACCTTGCTTGCAGTGCAGTAGCGTATTGCCGCGCGATTGGATCGCGGTCGAGGGCGTAAATGGTGCAGTCGGGGAAGGTCTCCAGGAGAGCGGCAGAATGACCGCCCGCCCCGAATGTCATGTCCAGAAAAATCGGGGCGTGGTCTATAAAACAGTAATACAGGAATTAAAAAAATATTCAATCAATCAATACATCAATCAAGCTAACGCGTCACTGTCGCAGCTCATGTCAATCAATACATCAATCAAGCAGACGCATTACTGTCGCGACTCGTGTGAATCAACACATCAATCAAGCGAACGCGTCACTGTCGCAGCTCATCTCAATCAATACATCAATCAAGCTACGGCCCACGGCAATTTCCACCAAGAAGCCTTTCTCGCACATCAAATCAGGTCAGAAAGACTCACGTGCGAGGCTATCCAATCGCCAGAAGGAGTCCATCACCTCGCGACACAAAACTGGGATATGCGGCGGCGCCGTCTCGCCCGGCGCAGTCGGATTAAACTGGGAATCATCATTTTCTCCTTCCCCGCCCGAACCAGAAGCTTCCGTGTCCGCAGCCCCCTCACCAATCTCTCCACGAGAATCCCAATGCATTTTCGGGTCGAACGGCGGTGAGGAATCGAGTTGCACCGTCCAACTCGGTGCAGCGGTGGAGTGAGTTCTGCGCGAAACAATCGGAAATCGCAGCGATTCCTTCCATATTCGGGTGTTGAAGAGCGAAAACAGCCGTACTCCACTCCTCCGGATAGTCATATCGTAAAAGAAAAACGTTGAAAGCTTGGAAAATGTGTTACCAGCGACGACGCATCGTTAAAGCGACTGCAATATCAGAAAACGATTTCTTAGAAAAGAAAATGTCTCTGGAAATGCTAATCAATCGATTGACGTATGGCCCACAATACAAAGCGTCCCCATTCGTGCGCCCAACGTTACCCCGCCTTAATCCCTCCTCTACTCACAGAAATTCTCCAATCAACGATTTTTATTTTCTCCCAACCAATCAACAACTCGCGCATAAAAGGATATCGCCACGCCTACATACTTAATTTCTTCCCTTGAAATAGATTTTTTTTTTCAATTATTTTTGAAGCCCCGAAACTTTTTCCTTCGCTTTTCCGCGTTTACTCTGTCATCGAATTCCGACTCAGTTTTTTTCGCTCTTTCTAACCCTGCCAACGGGATTTCCTTTTAACGGGTGAGCGAAGAGGCATTCGTCCATTTTGTGAGGAGAGAAAAATAAAATGCGGAAAAATATTTCCTGACTTTTTTTACCCGCCATTTCTTCGCAATTCCCAGGTGCCAGTGGGACCACCGACCGATTTGCCGCGAAATGCCATCAGGTAAGGGCTCAACAGCGGCGACGAAGGGGTGGTTGACGAGGAAAGCAAGCGCAGCAGCTCTTGACGCGGAGGAAGAGGAAGAGATCCCGGAGATGATCCCGCTGCGTCGCAATAAACCTGGTCGCCCTCCGTCGAGAACTGCAACTCGCGGAAAGAAGGGCGACACGCTGGGCATCGCGGAAATCGCCGGCGCTATTCGTTCGCGTCTGCGCCCACGACCGGCAACTCAACAGGCAGGAAATGTCGATTCTCACTCTTCTTCCAAGGAGTCCACACCGACGGTGTCTCAGCTGAAGCCGAAAGCAACGATGGCGAATGCCTCCAAGGGGAAAGTGGAAAAGTTGACGACATTTACGGGACAGAAAAGTGCTGCTAAGCGGAAGGCGGAAGCCATGGAAGGTGAGAAATTTATCGCGGGAACATTTAGGAAGATTCAGTGTTCGCTTGATTAATTGATTTGATTGATTACATAAATAATTTGATTGCTCTGATTGATTGCTTGCTTGCTTGATTGGTTTGGTCGATTGATAGCTTGATTGTTTGATTGGTCTGGTTGATTGATTAATTGCTTGATATAGTTGCCGTTTCTTCCTAAAACCTTTCTTGTGTCATTTAGAGAGATTATTTACCTCATTTGTTGACGTTTCGTGTATTTATTTAAATATTAGTAGTTCAAAATTGATTAGCAGCAAGGGATTTTGTACTAAATTGTCGTGGGATTTTCTGGTGGTGAAATGGAATATTTTTATTAGGGCGAGAACGGAGATTTTCCCTCTTGATCGGAATGGGTTTTCTCTCACAAATACCTGTCCATATATCATGATTTTATATTTGGGTCTCGGGCTGGAAATCATATTTGCGGTTTGTGCTATGGCCCGGGGCTTGATTGATTGATTCATCAGCAACGTTTCCAAAGTTTCATTTTTTATCCCAACCACTCTAAAACGTTTGATCTCAAGATTTTGGAGACCTTCCCACTCCAAATTCGATTTAGAATCGATTGATATCAGTAGAATCTTTTTTTATATGCCAGGGGGCGGAGTTACGAGCTAGTTCAATCCAGGCTTCCGAGTGACATTGCAGAAATGATCCATAGCTCCGCCCCCTGGCATCCAAATGAGATTCTGCTGATGTCAATCGATTCTAAATCGAATTTGGAGTGGGGGAGTGTCAAAAATCTTTTTGGATACCAGGGGGCGGAGCTATGAACTAGTTTCCATCTTGGCTTCCGAGTGACATTGCAGAAATGATCCATAGCTCCGCCCCCTGACATTCAAATGAGATTCTGCTGATATCAATCGATTCTAAATCGAATTTGGAATGGAGGAGGGTCAAAAATCTTGGAATCAAACGTTTCTAAAAAACCATTTTGTTGAAGGAGTCTCCGGATGTCCCTTTAAGGTTTTGCATATCTTGCAGAATCGTCTGCGTCCTCGTCGACCGCCAAGAAACGCCCCACCACGTCGGAGGTAACTAGGAGCAGCGGCAAGAAGGACGGCGACGCACTGATCATCCTGTCCACTTACCTGCAGTCCATCAAAATTCCCACCGAGGAAGAGGCCCTGGAGACACGCGCCGCCAAACTGAATCACGACGACGCGGAATTCCTCCGCGGCAAGGAAGCCCTTCAGGCGCTGGGACTGGAGATCCAGGAGAACATGGCCAAGCTGACCGCGGAGATGAAGGCTGCCAAGGACAAGGAAGTGCGCAAGGAAATCGCACGGAGTATCGACAAAGTGACGGTCGGCAGCCGAGCTCTCATTCAGATCGGGCAGAAACTGGCCGCGCAGAAGGATCGTCTCCGGATCGAGCGAGAGCTCCTCATCAGTGATCAGCGGATCTTCGCCGCGAAGAAACTTCTGCACAACAGCCAACCGACCAAACTCTAATCGGGGTGAGTCAGTCGCGACCGATTTTCGAAGTTTACAAGTACGAGGCCAAGTGCGTATTTCGGCTCACTCATGCATTTCTTTTTGATAAGAGCTGCTTGATTGTTTGATTTTCAGACGTATACTAAGATGTAGTACAGAAAATCAAACAATCAAGCACCTGCCATCAAAGAGAAACCGATGAGTGAGCCGATTTATCGACCAACTGGAGGGTGAGCCGAAATAGAGACTTTGCCTCGTACTGGCGTGATTTGTTGCTTAAACGTCACTTTGTTCTGCTCTCTGTCGGGAATTCGTTAATTGCGTTATCTCACGTGTCTGTTGTTCCAGCCTCAAATCTGGGTTGTCTTCAGGGTTGTAGTTTCTCATTGTAAATGAAAGTGACGTGGACTCCTGAATCAAGACCGAGATTTATTTGGAGCGTTTTCGTTTTATGACGTCGCGGCTTTTTTTCTTTGACTAAAGCACAGTTCATAGCAAGTGCGGCTCTAGTAAATGTTGCCGCGTTCTTTGCATTCACACGTGGCGGTGCAATTTGCCTTGAATTCCGCATTGTTGGATGTGGCGCAGCCGTCGGGGAAAAGGCCGGGAAAGTGGCCGTCCGCTCGGTCGCAGTTGAGGAGGTCGTTGGTGAAGTTGCAGTGGTTGGCTAAGAACGGAAAGCATAGCTAAGTTAATCAGGCAAACAGACAGACAGACAGACAGACAGACAAACAGACAGACAGACAGACAGACACTCAAACAGACAGACAGTCACTCAGGCAGACAGGCAGGCAGACAAGTAGACAGACTGACAGACAGGCAGACAGACTGGCAGACAAAAAGGTGCTTACTGCAGAGTCCTTTGTTGCATTTGCTTGAGGTCGGTCCCCCGCATTGGTCGCAGACACGGCCTCGATCGGGAGATGGTTCGAACGGCCGAAAGTGTCCCGGTATTACATTACCCCTTTAATAAGAGATGACAGACGAATGAAATCGACTGTGTACATTTGCTTAAAGTTCGACCAAACCGGCTTGCGAAGCGAAGGCGCATCTTACTCTGGACAATAATTGCAGACATAAAGATGGAACCGTTCGCCGGAAGCTGAGCAAAATTTGTAGCCACAGCCGACTTGCCAGCTCTTGGCCCATAGCAGTTGCGTGACGTCTCCCACCACACCGGAGGGGTTCTGGTCAAACTTGAAATGCTCAATCTGGCTGTACCACAGCTGCAGCGTGGCATTCCAACTCATTTGGTAGTCTGCTTTCGCGATATTCTGCCCACAATGGAATTCTGCAAGAAAGGAATATTATCACTCTTGAAAGTCTGTGCCTAGATTAAAATCCAAGACACTTTGGTGTGACTGTATCTCTAATCGTGGGTTTGCTTACTGTCCAGACACAAACACAGACACAAACACAGATACAGACACAGGCACAGGCACAGGCACAGACACAGACACAGACACACAGACACAGACACACAGACACAGACACAGACACAGATATCGACACAGGCACAGACACAGACACAGACACAGACGCACAGACACAGTTATAGACACAGTTATAGACACAGATAGACACTTACTTGAAGTATTTCTTTGACTGCATTCGCTGTGGTTCCACGTGCATTGGTCGGCCCATGCCTGCGCCAAGGTGGCCGCCTCCTCACTCCACTCCATCTCCAGCATATTGGCCGCGGGATGTTTCCGCCGGTACGCATTGTGCAGCGCCGTGACGACAGCCTGTACCGTGGGGCTGGACGTGTCGGTGGCCGCCCATTTGTCCGAGATGACCTTCGCCGAGGTGTTGACCTCCACCGCGCACAGCGTGTCCGACACGTTGGGCACCAAGAAGCTGAACTTGCTACCGCCCAGCGTGGCTTCCCATAGCTGGGTCGTGTTGATGCTGCTGCTGTTGTTGTTGCTGGGGATGAAGTCACTGTCGGATGAATTGGTCTCCAGTACCTCCGCGGCTAGCGTCGTCGGCTGCAGCAGCAACAAGGCATCCAAGTCGATTGGCGTACCTAGTTTAATCAACATTTTATAAATCCAATAAAATAATCCAAAAAAAATTCGTCTTAAAACTTATTCAGGCAGAGAAATTGTATTTTAAAAATTGCGACTTACCTCCGGCTTTCCTATGGTCCTCGACATAAACGGCTCCATGGACGAGGTAGCTGAAAATGGATAAGCCGATTGCTAGTGTGACCGCTGGACGAGCCATGAGGCCGATGAATTTTGTTGGTGATGCGCGTAAAAAAAAGGAAATGGGAAATGGTTGTTGCGGTTGTCGTGTCAAACACAGACATGAAATACATATTCTAGTGGTCAATCGACGCTCTCAAGTTGTTGACCATGTGCTGATATAACTTCCGCACTGCCGACCGACCGACACTTTTTCGGTTCGCGCGTGCTGTAGACATGACGGATCACAGAGACGGTTTCCGGTGGTGATCGGGTAGCTGTATTCACTTGATCCACTTGAAGGTTAGGTTGGCGTGTAGCGCCACCTATAGTGGATTTTCCCTTCTTACTTCACTACACTCTGGTGTGGAGCGTAGCGCCACCTATAGTGGATTTTCCCTTCTCACTTCACTACACTCTGGTGTGGACCATTCTAAAGCAATGGGTTTTGACCAGATATGCTTAGTCTTGAAACAGGAATCCTCAATACGGGAATGCTTGAAATCTTACGGAAATCTGGAACAGGCACGTACACGAAATTAACTTCTCAGTTTTCTTCCCTTATTCATTGGATCCGTTCTCACTATAACTCATGGACCAAATGATATGACTCTGATTAGGAGAATACGCTCGCAGATATTTTCCTATAACGCGCGCGCGCGCGGTCTGGAGGTCACACGTTTGTTTGCGGAGAGATCGTGTAACAATGTGAGAGAAGATACTGTATTGTAGCAGACACAAGGTACAGAGGGGATCTCTTTTTTGAATACCATATGCAGTATATATCTGGCGGTGCTGGGACAATGCAGACAACCCTCAATCGTAGGCCTCACCGCTAGTTCGCGCGTGTGCTGTAAGGGTCAGTCCGCTGGCTGGTGGCGACACGGCCACTTGA
>LRSR01014286.1:0-16968 GCA_001579985.1 Hypsibius dujardini
AATACATATATAATAAATAAATATTTATTTATATATACAAAGGCACTATATGAATGTGGATATAATACTTCTAGATATATTTTACGGTATATATAGACATAGGTGATACGGTATATATAGACATATATAGACATAGGTATTCTGCATACGGTGCAAATCGTTGATGGTCTTGCAATTTCTTAGACTTACCTAGTAATTTCGTCATGTCGACCTTGTGGGTATTGAGGGTACAAAACAGAATCTGCAAGTGAAAAAGACAAAGCGACACTGTATAAAATTTGTAACAACAATTCAAGAATGCAAATTTCTATCCGAGTCCTCGAATTAACAAAATTGATAACAAGTTATATTGCGAATGAATTAATTTTTTTCAATACTGTAATTATTTTTAAATGTAATTTACTAATGCGAATTAATTATTAGTTAGACTCTCTATTGCTAAAAAAGAGAAATATATTTTGGTTCTGCTCTTTCCAGACAAGAAAGCGACCGATGATCCTGTCCGAGCTTCTGGCATCGCGAGAGCTTTCACCAGATAAGTCAACCGGTTCTCACTCACTGGCCCAATCAATTTGGCCGGCGCCAGTTACAAAACAGCACACCAGGTAGAGAGCACTGCAGCAGCAACGGCAAGAGCACGCGCTACAGGAAGTCAAGTCAAGGACGACAGCCGACTCACTCACATCCGTTCGCATGTTTCGCTCCGCTCCATCAGTTGCATTAATACCATTAACCTACAGATTGGTCTTACCAAAAAAAGCTAAAGAGCATTTACACACAGAACAAAAAGCGGAACCGTCTACACTACACACACAGACACAGACACACACACACACACACACACATACAGACAGACAGACACAGACAGACAGACAGACAGACAGACACAGACAGACAGACAGACACAGACACAGACACATACACACATACACAGAGACAGACACAGACAGACAGACAGACAGACAGACACACACAGACACACAGACACACACACAGACACACAGACAGACAGACACACACACACACACACACACACACACACACACACACACACACACACACACACACACACACACACACTGCCCAACAAATTACCGTCAAATTCATTTGTACATTGGATATTTATAGAAACTCAATTGGAAACGGGGAAGTTGAGAAAATCAGAAAATCGTCTCTAGTGTTTTTTTTTTACAAAATTGCACCATGCACCTACCATTTAAATAATTAAAAAAGGCAGGTGTATAATTATCATTAAATAAAGGGGTGCACTCACTTCCGCTGGATTCATATCGTAGCACTCGGCAATCTTCTGGTAGAGCTCCCTGACCGACGTGAATCCCGAGATCAGGCCGGTCGGACTGCCCTGTGCCTGTTGGCAGTGGAAGACAAGTTTGGGCTTGTTGGCCGGGGAGCTTCCGCCGGAATTGGAGACACCATTGCGGCTTTCTGGCGGAGATGTCGCGGAGGCATGACTCGACCTGGGATTGTGTAACGCCCCGTTCCGAGGCGCCGCAGTGGGTGCACTGCTGTACGGAGGTGGTTGCGCCTGCTCCACGCCTGCTCCGTCCACGGAGCGTTCCCGAACGGTCGGCTCGTGATCGGGATGGTAGCTGCCGATTTCGGGCGCGAACGGGGCCACGCCCCCCGCGGACGGGGCCACGCCTCCCGCGTTGTTTTCCGGCGATTTCGGTTTCTTCTTGCCGCTGAAGATTTTATTCATCCTTAATGATAAGCAGAGGGCGTTTTTTTCTGCCGGATAAATTCCGACCGTCCAACACGGTTATACACGCAAAGCTAAAAAATAAAGGAAACGCGGGTGAGGCTTACTTGCAACATGAAAATTTCGCCGCCACAGTGGAACAATCAATTATACAAATCATTGTTGCAGAAGGAAACTCGTATCATTGTGCAAACAAAAAGAAACTACAGATTTATTGTATTTTCGCGTTGGACAGGGACAGTTGTAGTGGAGTGGAACGTGTGCACGGCTGTGTGCACCGTACACACAGCACAAGCGCCGCGTGGCCGATTAAACGTTCCACAGCTCGTACGCTGTCCCTGTCTAACGCGAAAATACTGTATTATACAAAAACGAGAGAGCGGTAGCAGCAGCAGGTATCAAATATTTGCGACTGTCATTTTAATAAAACGGAACTACAGCTCCTGTCATTACGCACAGTAAGCGACAGAAGTTGATTTAACGGAGGGTCCCGGAAATAGGCAAAAGGGGCGGAGCAGGGGTAATAATTCAACAATCAACCAATCAACTCCACTCCGATTGCTGCAGAGCTCCACTGGTTGATTGGTTGATTGTTCAAGTACTTTATATATTAATATTTAAAATTTATATATAATTTTCTTAACACGTAGAGCACTCTATCTATTCCATACGGTAGAGCACTCTATCTATTCCATACGGTAGAGCAATATCAATCTTGTGAAAAATATTATACTTAAACGTCACGTTAATGTCCTTACCTCGGAGCAGAACAGAATATATGAATAAACCAGAAACAGGCCCGTCAAAATGTCATTCGTCAGAGGAAGATGTTGCCGATGGAAATTCGTAATATTGAGGCACAGTACAAACACTCCCAGTGTCGCAGTGGTTGGTGTGGAACCAGGATGGATGGTTGGTGTGGAACCTTCTCCGTTCAAGTGAGTGCGATATCACGACGGACTATCGCTCTCGATAAGGATTTTAATAACCCATCACAATCATCATCCAAACAGCAAGGTATGCTTCGATATATCTGTGACTTGCCTTGAAAGTTGAAACAGCCAGCAGCACCATATAGCGGAATTGCTTTATTACACACAGGCAAAAGACCAAAGTCGGCCTCGCTGCCGGATTACGGTCGGACCTTTCAACCTTTCCCCTTACCACGGCGGGCAGTGCATCATTCGCGGTGGAACTTTAAAATTGAGCGCATACCGGTAGCTTTCACCGTCTCCGTCTGTCCGTGCGGTGGTAGGTAGTAGAACGGTCTCACCTCTAGTGCTCCAGTTAAACGGTCCACACACACACACAAACACAACCTCCGCCACTATTTGCTGACAAAGACAACTATGTACTGCCTTTTTAAAATGACTCTCTCGCTGGCTCACAAGTCAGACAATCACTTTATCGGTAAATGGGAACACACATCGCATAAACCTCTCTGCTCTCGGTAGGAGACCACTACCTAGTACCTACCGTACAGTGAGGTGTATGCCCGAATATGCAGAGTATGTTGAAAGTTTAGCATAACTTTTGAAACTTGAAGCAAGCCTTACCGTACGTACCAGTGCCGCTAGCTGTCAGTGCTGCAGCGCGCGTGTTTCAAGTGACTTTCCGCTGAACAAACAAACGGTGGTGGTGCGCGAGGAAAGCTGGACAGTGCAAACAAGACCCCATCTATCGGCTGCCGGCATGATGCTCTTTCCGCCGCCGATAGGTGGCACCCATTTTCACTTGTGCATGTATATATTGATGGCTTGCTGTTTCTTCGTGGGCACCCAGGGCAAAGCAGCTCACATGACAGTCTGTCCGCCTATCTGTCTGTCTGCCTGCCCGCCTGTTTGTCTGCCTGCCCGCCTGTTTGTCTGCCTACTTGGCTGTCTGTCTGTCTGCCGGTCTAACACCATACAATATGTACATCACGAACCATCCATATTGGATCCCGGTGACGCCACCCACTGTCAAATCACATGTTTAGTTGTAGATGAAGGCATCAGATGAAGTTAAATAGACTTTGACAATAACACGTGGAAGTATCACAAAACCATTCCGACTCAACATGACGACGACCGACTCCTGGTGGCAGTGTGCTTTCCCTCCTGTGGAAATCATCTAAAGAGTATGCCGAAAATAGCAAAAGAATCTTGAAAAGTAAAAACTCAAACGCGCTCTTATCACATAAGGAATACCAAAAACACACGGTCTTCCTTCTGCTCAACGATTCCCCGCTTTGACTTGAGTGAGACTCAAAGGAAAGTAGCCCGTTTAAGCCAGGTAGACACGGCTCTTCTGCACAATGACAGCCCGGCAGACAGGACAGGTCTGGACCTCCGCGGAGCACTGTGAGCAGCACACCAGATGGCCGCACGGGTGGAAGATCATCTGGCTGTCCCGCACCAGGCACACCTTGCAGATTCGTTCCTTCTTGAGACGTTCGTACTCTTTGGTAAGACTTTCAACTGCAATAAAAGACGACAAACACAAATCAGCAGTGAAATCAGTTGTCAGAACCGAAAGTACGTACTGTCGCTGGGCGCAGCTGTTAAGTCGCTTGATTGACTGATTGACTTACTGGGTGTGACAGTCGGAGCAGGAGAGCGAGATCGCGGCTGTGGCTGTTGCTTTTCCTGGCCAGGGAACCGAATTGCGAGCGCTGGCTGCGTCCGGACCGCTGGAGCTCGAAAAAGAGCCTGCATCTGAGGCGGCCGTTGCTGATCACCCAAGGAGGCCATTCCCGGCGGATGAGCCTTCTTCACCGTGACTTCACTGTAGCTCGGCTTGCGATCCAGCTGGTCGATGGGAGGAAAGCTTGCGGTTCCGTCGGAATGGCGCGCGACGCTATTGGTTTCATCCTCAATCTTCATCAAAGATTCGATCGGATAAAATGCGGCATAATTTGGCCGGGTCACGAAAAGCTGCTCGCCATTTAGAAGACCACTGCCTTTGCCGATTGGATCTTCCTGCAAGGCACACATGAGTAAAACAAGTGGTTTATTACATATTTGCTACTCAGACTCACAGTCCCAAAACAAACAAAATATACGGGGCAGCACGGGATGGAATGAAAATGCAAATACTAAAGACTTACAAATTCAATACCAGCGTAAAACCTCTCGTCAAACTGGCTGACGCGACCGATCCACCGAACACGAGCCAGTTGACGATTGCCATTGATGCTTCGGACAAATACACTCTCGCCAATGTTCACAGGCAACTTGATCAGAATGGACGCCGCTACGGCGACCGGTTTGTAGTTATCCGTCGGTGTGGTGACCGTGCCTGACTGCTGCCCACGCACATTGTGTAGCAACTGCGTACCGATGCCGGCCGTACTGGCAGCTAGCGCGCTGACGCTCTTCTTGATCTCATGCTCCACGGCAGAAATGAAACCACTGCGGGACGTCGGTTCGCTGCGCTCAGTCGGGAGGCTTGGATACATTTGTCGCGAATCACTTCTGACAGGCAACGGCGGTACATCCCGGCGGTCATACTCCTGCGCCTTCGCTGGGTATCCGGATTGGCCGTTTTGTCGGTCTGGGTCGCTTCCCCGGTTGTGATTGACCGACTGATCAAACGACGGCCGAATCCCATCTCGATTAGTGGCTTGATTGACTGATTGCTCGTATGTTCGGTTCGACGGCGGTGCGGACGGGTTGACGGTCAGTCCGCGACGTAAAAGATCATTCGTCGCAGAGTAATCCATCTCATCATCCGGCTGGGAGCGAGGTCGAGAGCCGGGATGCCGAGCATAAAGTCGGTCGATCGCCACAAAAGCTCCCGACAGCGGAGCGCAGCGAAAATAATATTCACCATGGAAGGAGCCGTCACATTGGCCATGACCGGGATGGTCCGGCAGTTCCACCCCGAAAAATATCCCCGAACCGCGGCCTTGCAAAGTCCCACGATAGCGAATCACCCCGGGAAAAAGCATATCGCCTAGTAAGACGGTGACATCTGCGCCCTCATCGAAATCGTACGCATCATCTAAACGATTCTTTTTCAGCAATTCAACTCGCTTCTCGTAGTCCCCGACGGACCGCAACAAGGATGCCCCGTAGGAGCCGATTTCTTGCAGGTCTCGCGGATCGCACTCTACGATGATGTCTTTGCGATCCAGCGAGATCAGGGTGACAAGTACGTGGCCCGAGCGTCCGTCGACGTTGTCGAAGATCTCCTCAAGAAGCTCGCCCTTGTACACCATCACCCGGGCGTCCATGGCATCGTGAATCAGGGCCCGTCCGAACTGCTTGTTCAGCAGGATGAATTTCCCTAGAAGCGGCACGGGTGATTGCACGTAGCCTGAAGCCATTTTCTGAAAGACCACTGAGAAACATTTTTGGCGGGAAATGCATGAAATTGTAGTGAAGTGCTTTACTTGATTGATGATTGCCGGGAAATGCATGAAATTGTTGTGGAGTGCTTCAATTGATTGATCGATTGATCGATTGCCCTTTTCGAATTGAGCTGTTGTTATTGAGTTACCCAGCAGTTTTAATTCAACATTAATTCTCCAGTTAGCTGCCCAATCAATATTTTACGGCTAAGTTGATAAATAATGCAATTGAGTTCTTTCAGAAAGCAAACGCAGGCACAAAATGTGTTAACCAGAAGGCAATTAAATTTCTTTCCCCTTGCCCGATCGATTGATTGGCTGAACGGGCAATAGTAAAAGACAGATGAAGTCACGCGGGTGAGGCTTACCTGAAACAGGAAGATTTCGGCGCTACAAATGAACAACCAGTTACACATAAGTAAAATCGTTGCCAAAGGAAACTCGTATCTTTGTGCAAACAAAAAGAAATTAGAAATATATTATACAAAAACGAGAGTGCGGTAGGAGCAAAAGGTATCGAGTATTTGCGACCGTCATTTTAATAAAACGGAACCACAACTCCTGTTACAGCTCCTGTCATTGTGTATGACGGAAAATGAACAGTGAATGATGTACTATGGTGTTATTATTCATCCAGCAAAAAATTGTACAGGACAGATTATTATAATACAATTTGTATTTTATTATCGCATGTACCAGCAATTATTTTCTCCGAACACAGACAGATGACTGTGGGATTATGCCGGACAAGGATAAAACTGGAATCTTAAACAAATAAAGTCATCAAAAACGAGGTCTGAAAGAACGAACGAAGTTTCATCCCAAATTAAGACATAGACAATTAAACAATACGCCGTTAGATCAATTGTCTAAAAATTTACATATACTTTTCTTAACACGTAGAACACTCTGTCTATTCCATACGGTAGGGCAATGTCAATCTTGTGAAAATTTTACCTTAATGTTATACTTAGACGTCAGGTTAAGAGAGTTTTCGCAAACGGTATATCTCACGGTATAGCGGTACAGTATAGAAAACTCTCTCTGACCCCAGTTCATTTTTCTATACTGTACGGCTCTACCGTGAGATATACCGTTTGCGAAAACTCTCTAATGTCTTTACCTCGCAGCAGAGCAGAATATATGAATAAACCGGAAGTAGGCCCGTCAAAATATCATCCGTCAGAGGCAGATGTTGACGACGGAAAGTCGTAATAAGGAAGCACAGTAAAACACACCCAGTCTCGCATTGTGAACCAGGACAGTTGGTGTGGAACCATTATGGTAGGTTGTTATAGAACCTTTTCCATTCAAGTGAGTGCGGTATCACGACGGACTATCGTTCGCTCTCGATAAGGATAACCCATCATTATCATCATCCAAACAGCAAGGTATGCTTCGATATATTTGTGACTTGCCTTGAAAGTTGAAACAGGCAGCAGCACCATACAGCGGAATTGCTTTGTTACACACAGGCAAAAGACCTAAGTCGGCCTCACTGCCGGATTACGGTCGGACCTTTCAACCTTTCGCCTTACCAGGGCGGGCAGTGCATCATTCGTGGCGGAACTTTAAAACTGAGCGCATACCGGTAGCTTTCACCGTCTCCGTCCGTGCGGTGGTAGGTAGTAGAACGGTCTCACCTCTAGTGCCCCAGCTAAACGGTCCACACACACACAAACACGACACAACACAACACGCAACAAAAGATGGACAGTGCAAACCAGACCTCATCATTCGGCTGCCGGCATGATGCTCTTCCCGTCGCCTGTTTTTCTTTGTGGGCACCCAGGGCAAAGCAGCTCACATGACAATCTGTCCGCCTGTTTGTCCACCAACTTGGCTGTTTGTCAGTCTGCCGGACTGACACCATACAATATGTACATCACGAACCGTATTGGATCCCGGTAACGCCACCCACTGTCAAATCCCTTCCATCTGCAATACGGTACACAAAGACGGAAAACCAAGCCGCGACATCTCAAAGGAGAAACATATTTTCATGTTCACGTATTCGATGGCCAAAGGATTGTGTGCGTAATGCAGTCCAAGAGAACCTTCACCCCAAACAACTCCCTGCTACCAGCACCACATAAAACCTTCGTACCGCTTATGTTAAGTAGTAGATGAACGCATCAGATGAAGTTAAATAGACTTTGACAGTAGCGTGTGGAAGTATCACAAAACCATTCCGACTCAACGTGACGACGACCGACTTCTGGTGGCAGTGTGCTTCCCTTCCTCTGGAGATTAAAGTATAAGAATTGCGTTAGTAATATGTACAGACATCATCTACTGAGTATGCCGGAAACAACAAAAGAATCTTGAAAAGTAAAAACTCAAACGCGCTCTTATCACATAAGGAATACCAAAAACACACGGTCTTCCTCCTGCTCAACGATTCCCCGCTTTGACTTGAGTGAGACTCAAAAGGAAACTAGCCCGTTTAAGCCAGGTAGACACGGCTCTTCTGCACAATGACAGCCCGGCAGACAGGACAGGTCTGGACCTCCGCGGAGCACTGTGAGCAGCACACCAGATGGCCGCACGGGTGGAAGATCATCTGGCTGTCCCGCACCAGGCACACCTTGCAGATTCGTTCCTTCTTGAGACGTTCGTACTCTTTGGTAATACTTTCAACTGCAATAAAAGACGACAAACACAAATCAGCAGTGAAATTAGTTGTCAGAACCGAAAGTACGTACTGTCGCTGGGCACAACCGAGGCCGCCTCCGTCTCGGCAGCCTCCTTCAGCAACATTTCTTTCCGCAACCTGAGGAAAGGTGAAAAAGAAATAAAAAACAATACATTTTACTTAAGAATCGAGTACAAAAAACTTACTCTTTCCGGCTTTGGATGGCCTTGGCTGCCTCTATTAGATGTGCTTCATCCTGGAATCGGGTGAAATGAAGATTCTGCCGGTTCTCGGCGACAGCCTGCTGAATGGCATCCATAAGGCCGCTGTTCCGCAGCACGGCCTGACCGATCATTTCCTCCTCACTGTCTTCGTCCGACATGGAGCGATCGGAGAAGTCGTACGACGACGGGAGCGATAAAGATTCTTCTACAGAAGGATGAAAGCAACCGATTAACGAACGTGGCATGGAGCAGATTCATTTCAATTCATTAGATAAGTTATTTCTGAAGTATGAGTTCATAACTTTCTATACAATAACCTAATCATACCTTCAAATCCAGACGATGTCTGGGAACCTGTCGAGCTCCCCGCTGATCCCTGCGACGAGTTTGTGAGTGACGCTCTCACTAACATATAGCTCTCCGGTCCACCCGACTGCACTTGCCTCACCCCCCGGGCGGAATCAACAAACGCCTGCCCCCTGGAGGCAATGACATATTCGCAGCCGGGGTAGACTTTCGCATGCTCCGTCCACGGGTCGTCTTGCGCGTCCCACCGATGAAGAGTACCGCCGCAATGAAAGCACGCCGTGACGTCGTCCTCGCCGGTGAAGAAGAGGCCGGCAGTGGCCAAGTCGCGAGGCCGCTGGGAATTCTCTCGCGGCCACGAGGAGAAGGTGGTGAAGCGGTCCCTGTACAGCGCCATCGCCGGAACTTTGGGAATGGCCGGCACCAAAACCGGTTCTGGATTCCTGCAGGGAAAGTACCAGCCGCAGACGTCTTCGCCGGCCATTTCAGCATCTTCCGGAGATGATGATGAAGAGGAAAGTTCCGGTGTGCTGAGAGAAGTGCCTGTGAAAGGTAAAAATTCTCAGTTTAAATATATCAACAGGAATAGAAAAATTAAACACCATTAAAGTGTTAACATTTAATTAGTTATAAATAAAATCAGTTAAAATGAGTCGGCTCATTTTGACTAAAAAACTAAACTTTGTTATTTTTTGGCTGGCTAAATAATATATAAATATTTTCCGGGCGTACTTTTGGATACAACAAAAGGACAGCGTGGGTAGTGCCGGCGGTGCTCCTCCATGGGGACATCAGTGGGAGCCCAGTTTCCCAGGAAATCACGGCAAAAAGCACATTTCACAATGTCACCGCGGCCAGTGTAGAAGAAGCCGGCTTCCGCCATGTCGGTAGGGCTCTGGCAGGAGGACGCCGGCCATTTAACAAACGACCTCAGCCGGTTCTGGCCTATCCGCATGTCCCACTCGTCAACTGGGCTGTCCAGCCGATTGGGGTCGCAGTCGGGGATGTCGGATCCCGCTGGTGCTGACGGTATGACAACTGCAAAAACAGAATCTGCGTCCCTCACTTTTGTGCTGATGCGAGGAAGAAAGTCACCATAACAACTTCCTTCAACCAAAAGATCCTTTCCACCCGACAAATTCCACGACGTTAATGAGTTCTTTCAATTATAATTATTATGAAACATACTCAGGCCCAACCAACAAGGTAATCCGACAGAAGTCCCATAAAAATCGTAACCGCATCGAATCCAATCAAGAACATTCCAATGGAAGACCTGATTGATTGATTGATTGAATAGGGTCTTCAGTCAATCAATCAATCAGTCAATCAAGCAAATTCACTTCAAACACCCGGCTTCTCGCCACTCAAATCTCACTCCGACCGATGAATGTGGAAGAGAGGGAAAACATCGCGTACCTGTTCGGAGAGCCTTGGGGAAGTCTGCAACCACCCCTTCGTCGCTCGTGCTGGAATTGTTGGAATCAGACCGGCGGAAATGATGAAAATCCGGCTCACTGCTCCACGGGTGTTTCTGCAGCGCCTGATGCTGCTGTGAGATGGCCGCCGAATTGGGCTTGTCAAGCTGCGGCATCAAAAAGGGGACCACGTGAGAGTACTCCCTGAGGGCCATTTTTCTGTAAAAAATGACGAACAAATTATATAGAAAACCAGTTAAGACGAAACTGATGAATGGGAGGGAACTACGCATCGGCTTGCTGACACAACAAGAAAATCGCCTTACGCACACAACACACATGGCGTCAATCTATAAATACACTTACGAGAGGCCCCCTAAAATACTTTTAGTCATCGTGAGAGGCCCTTTCCGTTCTAATCTCATAGTAATCCGGAAAGTCGAGTATCAACACTAAATAGTTCTTTGAAATATTCTGGACTGTGCGCCTGTGTGGTGAGACTGTAAATATTGTCCACCCTCTCACTGTGCAAATCAAATCAAGCAAGTGACCAATCGTAAATCACAAGTCGCCAGTAATCGGTCAGTGATTGGCCGAATTTCAATCCATTCAAATCAACCCGTTTCCCCCTCTGCGTGTACGTATCTCTGGCGGCGTTTATTCAGATTGCAGGCGCCCGTCGCGCCAGTCACGTGCCCGAAGACATTGTGAAGGAACAGGGAGGAATGCGAACAGTCATCCATTCATCAACGTGGGAAAGTTTTAAAAGGGGGCGTGGCAATGGGGCACCGGTCAATTCCAATGACCAATACGAGGTGTGTAGGCTCAAACTGGAAGTGGTGGCTCCCTTTTTAAGGGGAAATCGTTAGTTTAATATTGGTTTTGTCTGACACCGCCAAAAATCATTCACTAGGCAATCACTTTAAAAAGGCCCAAAGGCTTTTGACTGCCCACCTCGATCGCTTCCGTTGAGAATATCTATCTGTCTCTAAACTAAAACACGGTCAGGAATTTCAATTCAATTCAATTCAATTCCATTTGCCATATGTAACTTTTATTATCATTCGTCTACGCTTTTTCAAAATTCTAATTTTCCGAATTGCGTAAAACTGAATAACGCCCCTTCAAATCCAACAGCTCAGTGAGAATATATGCACCAGCGTTATCAACTCAATTCAGGCAGGCAGCCAAAGTTTCTGCGTGCAGTTGCAGCTGTCGTCACTGTTTGTTCGCTTCAAACACATTCGTAGAATCGCAATCAAAATCCTGTTTCCTGCCATCTGGCGTGGTCAGTCAGTCACACATTGAGCGAGGCCGTGGAGTGAGAAGTGAGAACATAAATTCCAAGAAATTTCTGCTGCACAAGCCGTGGTCCACACTCCACACCACAATCCACACTCCACAATCCACACTCCACTCCACAATCCACACTCCACACAATCCACACTCCACTCCACAATCCACACCACAATCCACACCCCAGTTCACAATCCAAATCCACACTCCACAGTCCACACACAATCCACAATCCACAGTCCACACTACCCACCCACAGACAGACAGTCAAGGGAAGATAACATACAAAGGCAACTCTTGTCTGTGTTCTTGCTGCTGGCCTGATTGATCGATCCCCCTATTACTCGCCCTGGACTGCCACACAAAACCGTGTGCTGGCTGTGAGATGGAAAATACCACTCTAAATTTAACCTTATAAAAAACCGGTTTTCATTCAAGTCACGCGGACGACGTAAGCAAAAATGCGATAAAGTCGGGCCAGCAAGCAAGACAAACATGGAAACGCCATACTTATGTGCGTTTTAAAACCGTCCTTATGGCGGCCGAGGAAACTACCAATAGCGCTAATGGGGATTCCACATTGATGAATCGGCACTCTCCCTGCCTTGACGTTCACATTTACAACTCTAACCGACAGCACTGGCGAAATGGGTATGGAAGAAAAGTTCAACTTACCTCGGTTTTTTCTCCTGTATTCCTAGCGTGTGGTCCTTAAAAATTTTTCTGAATTTCCGGCTGAGATCTTAGTTTAAAGAATTAGTACAGGACAGTCCGTGTCGTAACCATGATTTCCAGATGAAGTTTCAAGAATTTGTGCTGTGGTAGAAACACATAGAACACAGAGCAAATGGAAGTGCGTTGTCGAGCGTTTGTGCCTTCCTTGTCTGCGTGTCTGTCTGCCGCGCCTGCCTGTGTCTTTCTCTCTCTCGTTTCCTCTAAATGCGTTACTCGCTTGCTTCGTTGCCACAGAGCATTTCTGTCCGTAGCGTTGCAAGAGTAGAGCTGCAAGCCCAATCGGGTCGATCGATTAGATTTTGCACGCTGCCATGGGGTGGGCCCGCTTGACTGCACTGCCCGCCTACTCGTTGCGAAACGTGGCCAAGCACAACCAATCGCAGTAGGAGCCGCTACGCCCTCTTGCGTGCACTGCACACTTTGATTGCAGTGTGCGCGTGCACATGTTGCACCGGAAATAGGCGCGGTCTTCAAAGGGAAACGATCAAAACCATCCGATATGGAGCGGCATCCCTTTTGATGACGCGTGACTCATTCGAGGGATGATGTAAGAGAGTCCAGCAGTTGATGATGTCATTGCACTGCTTTGTGATGCCGTTGTGGCCTCTTACAGTTGTTGTTCCAAAATCAAAATCTTCGCCGTCCAACTAGAAGTTCAAAACGGCGTTAGTACATCAGCTGTCCACGTGCTCGCTAATATCAGTTTATAGAGTCAAGCTAATTTCAAGGTCATACCTTGATTGTGTGTGTGACTGCCAGTTGCTGGACTAGTATTGTCTGTGAAATGAACTTTGACAACGGTACCCTGATAATGGAATAAGAATGGCCAATTTGGCGGTCAAAAGCAGTTTGTTGTTTTTACACCCTGATAAGCCGACCTATCCGTGGTAGTTAAATGGAAACAATGAGGCAGTCAGCTTAAACGACACGTGTGTACAAAAGGTGTTTCGCGTCTCGACATGTGGATCAACGTGTGACAGACCCAAAATGAACAGCAAGCCTCCTGGGACAAAGCAATAATATTTAAACCGGCCACGACCTAAGCATAATAATTCAACGTGCTCTTCTTCCTGGCCTGAACTTCCAGCACGGCGTCCATGAAGTCCTCGTGGTTGACCTGGGGAGCTTCCCGGCGCAGGGCAATCATACCGGCTTCCACGCAGACAGCCTTGCACTGCGCGCCGTTAAAGTCCTCCGTGCAGCGGGCAATCTCCAGGTAGTTCACACCTGGGTTGACGTTCATCTTCCGCGAATGAATCTGCATAATTCGGGCGCGGGCATCCTCGGTCGGGTGGGGGAATTCAATCTTCCGGTCGAGACGGCCGGAACGCATCAGGGCAGGATCGAGGGTGTCAACTCGGTTGGTCGCAGCGATGACCTGGGAAAATTTGAGAAAAATTAAGATCTAGCCCAAGTCGCCTAATTATTATCCTTGGCAAACGCTGCATGAGCTCGGTCTGCGTTAATCTAACCAGAACAAATCTGAGCGGTGACAGTGACCGGTTAATGGCTCGATTTCGAAATAGGATGATCTGACCGCACAGTGCTTGCTCCTAGTAACTCTGTCAGATCAGATCGCCTGTTTTGACATCGAGCCAGGAACCCGTCTGTCTGTCTGTCTGTCTGCCTGTCTGTCTGTCTGCCTGTCTGTCTGTCTGCCTGTCTGTCTGCCTGTCTAGAGTCTATCAACCTGTTTATTTGTCTGTCTGCATGTCTGTCTGTTTGCCTCTCTGTCTGTCTGTTGGCTCAGTGGATCTCATTTCAACCAACCTTAATGTCGGTGAAAGAAGTGAAGCCATCCATTTGATTCAGTAGCTCCAACATAGTTCGCTGCACTTCTCGATCGCCGGACTTGTCGCTGTCAAAACGCTTCGTTCCTGCAAAGCGAAGTTTTAATTTCGCAATCGAAGACATTAAATCCGACTTCGCCGTCTCTTATGATCTGTATGCATTACCGATGGCGTCCAATTCGTCGATAAAGATTATGGCCGGCGCCTTCTCCTTAGCCAGAGCAAAAGCATCGCGAACCAACTTGGCGCCGTCTCCGATGAACATCTGGACAAGCTGCGGTCCAGCAAGTTTCAAGAAGGTCGACTTAGTTTGCGCAGCGCAGGCACGGGCCATCAAGGTCTTGCCGGTTCCGGGGGCACCATAGAGCAGGACACCTGAAAGAACCATCCATTGATTCAGTCCTCCGTGTTAAGGTGCATACCGCTCACGTACACAACTTAATCCTATTCCCTCAATAACTAAAACAAGTTAATGGTACAAAAATATTAGGGAAATATTAGATTAGATTAAACTGTGTTTTACATTTTTAAATTTTCCATAGCAGAAACATTTCAGGAAGATACGTATCTAGAAAATAATGCAGGAAACTTTCGAAATTGCGCCAAAAATTTCGAATTGATTTGCAACATCGAAGTCAAATCAAGCTCTGCCAGCATATTACCTTTTGGCGGTTCAATCCCAAGATTCTCAAACCGTTCCTTGTGAGTGAGCGGAAGCACGATGGCCTCCACGAGTTCCTGGATCTGCTTGTCCAGCCCCCCGATGTCGGTGTACTGCTCGGTGGGGCGCTCATCCACCTCCATGGCCTTGACACGGGCATCATACTCCGCTGGGAGCTTCTCCAGAATGAGGTATGAGTCCTTGTTCACACCGACCAGGTCGCCCGGCTTCAATTCCTCTGCGTCGACCAGTCCCACAACCGGAAGGAAAAATGTCTGCCGGGTGGACGTTTTCACCACTGCGCACTTCCCCTTGCGGACCGAATCGAGATCAACGTTAGCGCCCTCCTCTTCGGCAATTTCTTTTGGATCAACATCAAGGATCTCCACCACAGTCGAGACCAAATAAGGCAGCACCTTGAAGGAATAGCAAACAATGAATGGCAATCGATAAATCAATCAATCGTTCAATCGATAAATCAATCGACCGTTCAATCAATCATTTGAAACGGTGTTGTGTATCAATTTTTTATCAAAACAATATGCAATTGCCAATTTTCATAACTTTTCATAAACTTACAGTAAAATTAAATTTCTTTAGGTCAAAAAATCGTTTCTAAATGCAACGTTTCACATAAAAACACAAGAGCAGAAACAACCCAATCAATCAACAATCGACCTAAAGCAAATGCTCAGTCATAAAGCAAAACAAAGCAACTTGATAAATCAATCAATCGTTCGCTAGTATGCGTAAATACAGCTAATCCATATTCCATACTTTGTTCATTTTGATCTTGTCCGCATTATCCTTGATGCGATCCTTCATGGACTGGACTTCATGGTTGATGCGCATAACTTCAGAGCGCATAATTTTCACTTCCGAATCCAAGAGTCGAGCGCGTCCACGCAGTTCATCATTCCCCAGACCGGAGATGTCGCTGGCCAGCTCCGCAAGGATCTCGTCCTTCATCAATTCCTCCACAGTTGTCATTTTAGGTGAATGTGTAAACGCAGAGTTGCAAGAACACCGTATACAGAAGAATGTGGAGAAATAAACAAGGAGGAGATTGCAAGAAAAGAAACAGTCACGAAAATTAAATGGCTCTGTTGGAGATGAGCGAGCAATATTTTGAGAACCTCAAAAATCGTAATGTGGAGGAGCGAGTAGAAATCGTTAGTTTCATTTCACGCTTTCCTTGCTCGCAGTGAAGGCTGCGTCCAATACGCGGAATTCGACCAACTACTTGAAAGACAAAGACTGATTTCTAATGCAAATGCATGATATGTACAGGGAATTTTGAAGCCAACCGCTATGTATCAACTTGCTGCTGTTGGTCGCTTTGATTTTCATTTGGCATGATTTTGTTTCTTTTCTCGTCGTCCTTGGCAGTTTGAGGCTCTCTTTGTTAATTTTTCGCGATTTTCATATGGTTTTGAAATAGGCAGCCCGTTTTCCGATTGTGATGTTGTGATCGTGATCGTCTCGGGCTAACGGATTGACAAATAGCGGGTTTTCATTGGCCAAGTGCCTGTCACTTAACGTGTGAGAGATGCAGTCGATTGATTGATCGTTCGATGGACAGACTCTGTTTCTGTTTCTGTTGATCTTCAAATTTCCAACCGCGGCCCGCAAGCCTATTTGGAAAGGAGTTACTCCGTTTCAGGTAAGGCGAACAATAACCAAACGGCGCTAAACCCAGTTTTTTTTATATTGCCTATTGCTCTTGCCCTCCTCGAAGAGGCTCGATCGATAGATTGAGTTGGTCAGGCAGGAATTTGATTGATTGATTGTTTGTTTGATTGTTTGATTGTTTGATTGATTGATTGATTGTTTGACAGTTTGACTTGCTT
>LRSR01014287.1:0-15458 GCA_001579985.1 Hypsibius dujardini
GACGGCAATGCCATCTGCAGTGTCGCAATGCCATCCGCAGAATTTTGAAATAAGTTTTACCCAAAAACCACGCCTTATGAGGTTGGTTTTACGGTTTTACTCATTCATAGTAATAAAATCTTTTAAAGCAAAAACACAAATGATCTGTAAACGTCGCAGCTTCATGGGCGTGCACTTGTACTTCGCACTTGTACAATTTCGACGTAGTTGTAAATAGCATTTATATTTTTCTGGAACATTCTTCGTTTGTCAGAAACATAAGTTCATCATTATTTCACGAGGAACGGGGATCGCTAATATGAGATAAAACGTTGCTGGCTATTCCGTCATTAATCAAGCGTTGCTCCGTATTCTTTATAAACCACTTCAGCGACCACGTTGATGGCTTCGAAGGTCTCCAACCCGGATGGGATAATCTGCTCCGGTGGTAGGTTAAACAAATATCCCTGGTCTCGAAGCTCCACAGTCACCGCATACCTACATGGTCATTCAGAAAACTATTTTACGAGACCAGCGACAGATAAAAACGTATAATCGCCAAATTATACTTGATCATGCCCTTCGCCTTTCCCCAATCGTCCGTTGCCCCCGCGGCAGCGCCTGAAAAAAATTCCGTCCAAAAACTCAAAAATCAAACGAGAAAAACGACTCGGAATAGCTTTAGTACATACCTAAAAGTTGAGTGGAGCTACCGACCCCGTAACGAATTCCGTAGAGCTTCTCCAGAGCCTGAGTGGCTTTCAGTCCCATTTGCCTCTACCAAGAGGAGAACAAGAATACGTTCCTGATTCCGGTAAATTTTCGGTGTGCTCCATTTTTAATTAGACTTACCAGTTCTTCAAAGTCATCGGGAACGGAGGAGTCATAGCCCCAAGGAAGGAGCCAGACCTCGGCAGCAGAGTGAAAGGTCAAGAGTGTCTTGATTTGTGCCTTCCGTTCCAGAACAGCGTCCTAAAATTGAGTTTTTATGCTGACTCAAACAGATTTGGTGGTCATTTTTCGCCCATACTGTGAGGTAGACATTTTCGATCTCAGAGAAGGGATAAGCTCCCGCGTAAACGTCAGTGTTGGCCTGCTGCGTGGCACCTTGATCTGTGGAAGAGGTTCATAAATGTTTGCCAATATTCAACTGGAGAGGGCTATGCTTATAGCCCCGCACAACCTTATGCTATGCTCGCAATCCGAGTAATCATTTTATTTACCCAAGGTATGCGCACAACCTTTTTTGCCAATAGTTGGAGGCAACCTTTGGCACCGACGAATTCCAAAAACGCCAAAGTTAATTTCAAGGCCCCAATAAGGATGACTTAACAAAAAAATAGACAAAATAATTTGACTTGTGGATCATCACCCTTGCAGACGAATTGAGGCTAACGCCGTTATCTACCCTGCAAATTCCCCCTTGATCCTTCTGCTTACGAGTATCACAATTTATATAATAGTAGTGGTATATTAAAAATTAGTTACTGCTCACTTTGAGCAGTTTTTTTGAGTAGTTTAAAAGGTCCAGTTCGTGGTAGGAGGCTGCCTCCACTTTGGGCGGACGAAGGTTGTGTGCATTACCTTGGTTGCAAAAACCTAAAAGGTTACTCGGGCTGTGAGCATAGCGCCCTCTCCTATTCAGTGCAACAGGTCACTTGGATTTTTCGTTTCGGATGTAACTTACGCATCCACATGTGGTCGTAATTCCGGTTGGGATCTGCTCCGATGGCCACATTAAAGGGATTCACTCGTCTTGTTTTTCTCCACCAGCGATCCTGTGATGTTGTTCATTAGTACACCGTTGTCGGTGTTGTGTGTTTCAGCGCAGGTTGTAGAATGAATAAACAGCCACGCCACTCACCACGGTGTGAGTGAACTCGTATCCGTCGACATTGATCACCGGGAGGACGTACCAATCGATTTGATCCAGCATACGGGTGGATGTTGAATTCGTTCCGTACTCGGTGACCATTTTATTGACCCTGGAATGTGGGAGGACATTTTTAAAGAGACCAATCACATTCGTAAAAACATACAGGTAACGTAGGAAACTTACATGTGAGTGACAGTTGCAGCCGCAATCCATTCGCGAGCGTGGATTTCTAAGAGATTTGGGAAAAATTTATTGTCTTTAAATGTTTCATATCGAGCGAATCGTTTATTTAAGGGAACTGAAAAGATGGATAGTATAGAAACTTACGGGCGTCCATCCAGACGGCGGGCTTGGTCTTTCCATCCGCTCTCGCCTTGCCGAGTTTCAACAGGTACAAGTACCGGCCTTCATAGGACTTTCCAAGTGTGGTCAACTGAACCAATTCGGGATATGTGTTTGCCAGATGTTGGAGGTACCGTTCAATCTGGAAGACAATGCTCAAGGTACGTTAGCAGGCACAAATCAGTAGTTAAGTAATGGGCGAGATTACTGTTTGGTATCGATGATATGCGTCCCACGTCATGCCTCCGTTTTTGACGGTACGCTTGGTCTCCGGTGACATGTAGCGTTCCGCTTCCAGAGATCTAAGACATATTTAAAATATGAAATACTTTGAATTAGTACTCACATGAGTCTGGCGGGTGCAGGGGGACTTATTTATTGTGTAATTAATTTAAACTAGAAAGAACACTTTTACCTTCTGTCTGTCTGTCTGTCTGTCTGTCTGTCTGTCTTTCCGTCTGTTTGTCCGTCTGTCTGTCTGTTTTTTTGTCCACCAGTCTGCCTGTATGTCTAAATATTTGTTTATGTCTGTCTGTCTGTCTGTCTGTCTGTCTGTCTGTCTGTATGTATGTCTAAATATTTGTTTATCTGTCTGTCTGTCTGTCTGTCTGTCTGTATGTCTGTCTGTCTGTATTCACTCTTTTAGCAAACAATTCGTACTTTGCCACATCTGCATCGGCGACCACGTGCTGAATTGCTTGCTCTTCAGTTCTTTTCAAGAACTCCACCTCCTGACCAGGCGAAACAAGGACGGAAACTGGCTTCCTGAAGTCCGGGGCAAGTAGGGCAGTTTCGGTTAGAAACGCAATCTAAAACGTAAGCTTACATCGCTGTCATTTCAGGCAAGGCAAATACATTTACACATCAGGCGTATTTTATTCCAGGTGTAATTTGTACGGTTTTACCTCTCCATTCATGTCGTTCTCCATGAGAAATTCATTCAGGTTGACTAAGTAATCCAACTGCTTCTGGGAGTCCAGCGACAGACGATGTATTTTGTAGCTACAAGTTTGAAATAAATAATCCCATAAATATACCGACACTTTCGGTCTGCGAAATTGCTCAAACGGAGTAATCATACGAACCCTTTGTAAGTTTTCCGCGTGCTGACTTCGACCGGAAGACTGTTGGTCACCACCACGGCGACCGCAACCAGAACGATCACAAAGAGCTTCATCCTTTTTACGCAAAAAAGACTCTCATGTGCAATACAGTTTCGACACGAAAACTATTTCAACAGATGCTCTTGGTTGTACTAACAATAAATGAAACTGGATCTGCCCGGCGGTCACATGTATATCAGTTAAAATTTAAGATTACGGAAAATCGGTAACGGGTATAATCGCATTAGAGCAGTGTCTGGTATTTAACTCGTACGGCCGGCACCAATCCAAGGGACTGAACAACCTCAATACTCACAATATTACGTGAGCATGCATGGATATTGGGTTATCGGGATTTCAAAAGCCGAATTGATAATCCCTGCAAGGGCATGGTTGCATGACTGTATGTGCATGTATATTAGCGAGGATGCCGGCGTCAACGTTTTCTATCAATCAACAAAATGTAACACAAAAGTTTTGATGAACAAGTTTGAGCAAATGATCAACCAAAGCTGTCAAGGAAAATCGATTAAAATCGATCTTGATTTATGAGGCCAGTCTCTTTATACATTTACAGCAACCAGGTACACCGCTAGACCACCGCATCAATGCTGCAAAAACCCGGAATGCTAATAGCTAACGGCACCATGTAAAAGAACTGCAACTTTTTGATTGGCAAATTCTACATTTCGGTGATTCAGTTCGATGGCAAAGTAGGGCCGTATTCGTCGTAGACAATCTGCGCGACGACGTTGATGGCAGCGAAGGTTTCTTCTCCCGATGCGATAATCTGCGACGGTGGGAGGGTGAATCCGTAGCCCTGGTCTCGAAGCTCCACCGTCGCGGAGTACCTAACCAAAGGTGACAGTCATGCTACTGAAAAATATTAAGGACCATCCGGCGCTTTGAATGTGCTAAAATTTAAGCCGGGTCGCCGAACGTGTTAGCAAGGAGCGATTATTTTTATTATTCAACACGTTTTCCGCAGAAGTGGTTTGGATTTGCAAACCTTTGCATTTTCTTTTTTTTTAAATACAGCAGCTGACCTCATTAGGTCTCCTTATCCATTTAAGCATTCTTTTTAGAACAAATTTAGACAAATTTCGTCTGATTCACTAAATTTCGGGGGGTTTTTTTATAGATACTTTCATTTTTAACACCCATAATTCAGCGTTATAGTTGACCTTCTGTAGCGAGATAGAAATGAGCAAAACCTTCGGAAGTCGTTCATTTTGGTATGGGATGAACTTGAGTGGCTGTCTTTTTTCACTTTTGCCTTCTGACTAAACGGACAAAAATGCTGCTTTTTCGGTGTAACGAATCGTCATACCTATCGGAACTGTCCAAACGCAGTAAATGAAACGAAATTCGTTTAATAAACAGTTTGAAAGAATGTTCCAATGGGAGAAAAAGAACTGGTGAAGTTATGTGATTTTTTCTTGAAAAAAATAGCATTAAGGCAACAGTTTGCAAATTGATTATAATATGATAGAAAATAGTGAGTGGAGTTGCGAAACAATTTTCTGTGCCAACACATTCGGCGACCTGTCATAAATTTCCGAATAAAACAAAGCACGGGGTTCCCCTTTAGTTTTCTTCATGGGTTACATACTTGATCATGCCCTTGGATTTGCCCCAATCGTCAGTTGCTCCGGCGGCAGCACCTGTCAAGAACAAATATAATGAAACGGGCAGTCTTAAGATCCATCCGTAGCAAATTTTTCTCGACCAACAGCCAATAAGCATAATTATTTATTGTATTGCAGAAATAAGAATAGTCGTTGTTTGTGACAAAAAATTATATTATCTGGTTTCTAAAAACACGCTCTCAAATCAAATATTGTTCCATCTCTCTAAATTTAAACGTGGCGTTGTTTTGCTTACCGAGAAGCTGCGTCGAGCTCCCCACTCTGTAGCTCACTCCGTAGAGCGCTTTCAAGGCAGCGGTGGCGCGAAGACCCATTTGTCTCTGAAGAAAACACTCTTCAAGCTGAGCAGAATTTGCTGTGTTGTACGACTGTGTACTGTACCAAGTCTTCAAAGTCGTCCGGCACTGAGGAATCATAGCCCCATGGCAGTAGCCACATCTCTGCGGCGGAATGAAAGGTCAGGAGTGTCTTGATCTGAGACTTATGCTGCAGCACTGCATCCTATCATGGATGAAAAAGACAGGGTTTGGTTTATATTTTTATTATAAAAAGTTGACAGGCAAGAATACATTTGCCTGTATTTATTATGATGGTTCCTACCGTTACGAGAACATTTTCGAATTCGGATAGAGGATAGGCTCCAGCGTAGATTTCCGAGCTTGGGTTCTGGTCAGCGCCTCGAACTGCAATGTTAACAAATTATTGATGGTTTAAGAGCATATTGGAGAATATTTAAGATTTCAATAACTCCAAGCAACTATTTGAATTTGTGTTACAAAACTGCCATGATTTGGTTTGGAATTAATTTCAGAAGGATAATTTGAGGGAAGGGGCAAATGTTGTCTGCCCCCTTTTTCGAAAGTTAGATGCGCCTCTTGGGCTCATGTGAGCCTATATTGTACTTACCCATCCATTTATGATCGTAATTGCGGTTAGGGTCAGCGCCGATGTATTGGCTGAATGGGTTAACTCGACGAGTCTTTCGCCATAAGCGTTGCTGTAAAATAGAATTTTATGCGTGCAATGTGTAACAAGATTGTTAAGCTCTCCGAACGGATTATAAGTCACAATGGACATGTGATGTATCGTACTTACATTAGTGTGGGTGTACTCGTAGCCGTCCACATTGATGACCGGTAGGACGTACCAATCGATTTGATCCAGCATGCGTCGTGAAGTGGCATCTGTTGCGTATCCCGTTACCATTTTGTTGACCCTAAAGAGGCAGGCAAATCAACTCTGCATTTCTCAACGCCGAATGGGGGATAACAAATGGAACATTACGACGTTATAGCGTCATTGAACATTGAACATCCAAAAAATGGTCGTGAAATAAAACAATCTGTCATCCTGAGCAGAACAAAGACGGGGTTCTATGGCCGCGTGCAAGACACGTACATATCCAGATCCAAATGATACGAATAAAACACAAACGCCATGAGATTGGGCAAACGGTACAGTGCACAGTAACTTGCACCATCGTAATGTAGCGCAAAGAAATATAAAAACCTGACGACACGGAACAAATAGGAATTTCTCGACGTACAACAGGGCAGAGCAGAACAAAAATACTATTAATTGACTAGATTGGAAAATGGCAGAACAGAACAGAGCCCAAGAAGCAAATCAATCAGAATATGACAGAACAGAACTTAACCGAACCGAATCAATTAAAATAGAACAGACTAGAACAGGAAAGATAAAAAAGGAACAAAGCAAACCGGAACCAATCAGGATAGGACAGAACAGAAGAAAGCAGACCAGATCTTACCAGAGCAAAACAGATTATACCAGCAGGAAAATAGAGCAGAGCAGACAGCGCAGAGCAGGACAGAACAGAACAACAGGCGCCATAACAGGCGAGGAACAAGACGGTGACCAGTGAAATCAATTTCGAATTATAGAACATTGAAAAACATATTAAAAAAATCAAAGCAGACTTGTCAGTAAGCTGCGCATAACTGAGTCAGACTTACATGTATGTCACAGTAGCCGCTGCAATCCATTCGCGGGCATGGATTTCTAATAAAACGCACACTCTTAAACCCATCTTTCTTGCAGATAATATCTGCTTGACTTGAAAGGCCATCGATGAGACTTACGGGAATCCATCCAGACAGCCGGCTTAACTGCCCCATCAGCTCTCGGCTTTCCGATCTTCAGCAAGTACAAATTACGACCTTCATAGGACTTGCCCAACGTTGTCAGTGTCACAAGGTCAGGGTAGTTAGCAGCGAGGGTCTGCACATAGCGTTCGATCTAAAATAGAGTAAGAGAGAAACGAGCATTTTTTGAAAAATTGAACGGAGAAAATTGAACGGAAATTCTCCATGAAGGAAATTTCGGAATTCAACGCATAAGTTGCCTCTGCCGTGGTGTGAGAGCCATACCGTTTCATAGCGATGGTATGCGGTCCAAGTCATGCCGCTGTTGTCGACGGTGCGTTGATCTTCCGGAGATATATAGCGCTCCTCTTCGAGATATCTGCAAAACAAATAAGGAAAATGTTAAGTGGCTTAATTACGTAGATAAATATAAATGAATTATTTGTAAATGTCAGAAATATATATTTTCCCTGCCTTTTGTTCCATATCAATTTAAGTTATTAAAAACCCCGATTTATAGAAAATCTAAAAAGTTCAATAATAGTGGATGTTCGTTTTCGATTTCGGTTTTTTCAAATCTGCCAAATGTTCAGTTATAAGGCCAGTGCCTTCTCTTATCATATTTGCAGACGGACAGGGGATGCATTTTTTTCTCATGGATTGACGGATATACTTTTCCAAATCCGCCAAGGCGACTTCGTTCCGGATGGCTTCTGCTTTCATTGCCTTCAAAAATGCGGCCTCTTGTCCTGGCGACACCATGACGGAAATGGGAGTCTTGAAGTCCGGCGACAGGAGTGAAGTGTCAGTCAAAAACTCCACCTGTACACAAATAATTTACGAAACTAAAATACAGTTTCTCAAGTCAATAACAATAACAATGCCAATGCTTTTTTAATATACGAAAAAAGACACAATAGCCCCCGCCCCCTTGTTGTGGTTGTTATAATTTAATTAACATATTTAATATTAAATAGACTGATAATGTGGCTTAAAAACTGAAATTCTAGGTGTGATTTTTTAAAGTATTATCCCTTTTCGTTTTTTTAATATAGCTAATTACCAATTTGGCATTCCAAATTAATATATTAAAAAAATACACATTAAAAAATAAAATAAAAATTACTTTTGGCATACTTCCATCATGTTAAAATATTGACACGTGATGCAAATTTTACATTGAAAAAATCATAAATAATACCTCCTCTGTCATCTCGTCCCGCTGCAAAGCGTCGTTCATGCTAACCAAATAATCGAGCTGTTGCTGCGTGTCCAGCGACAGTCTATAGATTTTATACCTGTATAAAAAAGTAAAAATATATACGCCAAATTTCCGCTTTAGCTTCGACTAATCACATACCCATGGTAGGTCTTCCGCTGATTGACACTGACAGGCAGACCGTTGACCACCACCAACACGACCAAGGCCAGCAAAAAAAGGACCTTCATTGTTATTGCGTGTTGGACTACAAATGACCTCCCTTCTCGACTCGACGACGACTGAACAGAAGCGCTCTATTTCATAAATTCAATGTGAGATTAATCGCTGAAAATATCGATATCTCTTCTACTTTCCCTGCCTATCAGTATCCGGAGTGGAAATTGTATTGTTCGGCAGCGATGTAATCGGATAATAATTTGTTCGGTATGGTGATGATTGTAAACGTTTGTGGCACGCGAAGATAAGGTCCTCCGTCCCGGGTGGTACGCGCTTATCGTAATCTGGAGTGTGATTGCGTTGACAAAAGACAAAAATGTTACGTGAACCTCAGTTCCGAGGTTGGCCAATCTCTTTTAGGTTGTGCGAAAAGGTGATAGACTTTGACCCATGAAATATGCGATTAGTTTGCACAGAAGCCTTTATAAAATTTAACTCATATATCGGCAGTGTGTTTCTGATCATTTTGCAACCTGTTGTTGTTTGGTGATCTGATTTCCAAGGGCCTCCTTGGATTTCAAAACATTTTCAAAAATTTCAGTTTTTCTGTCAGATTTGTGATTTTCCCGAGCTACGCATCGCACCCTATTAGCCCTGCCGAAAAACAATATCCGAAATACGGGCACAATCGATAACGGTCATATTTTCTATCTTAAATACCGTTCAATATTGCGTTACTATATTGGTAAAGGACGAGTACGGTTTCAATTGACCACTGGTCAGTCGTTTCGGTATTTAAGTATCTTCCTCGTTGCAAATTTCATTGTTCCAATTAATCTTTCAATTGTTCCAATTTGCTAGTCCCTGATAGCTAGCGGTATGTGCTCAATTCAATTTAATTTTGCGATCAAGGAGCGAGCATTTGGGGAACATTGACCATTGGTCAACCATGCCATATAGAAAGTACACAGCAAAAAAAACCGCTATTTCCAATCCATATTTTTTCACTTTTATCCTTCTTGCTCGTTTGTGTGTCGTTGTTCGTTAAAACATTTTCTTGGCTTCTGCTTCTGGTTTCGTTCTAACACAGAATAATTTCTTGATCCGGTAGGTTGATGATAAAACGGAGCGGCTTTCACGAATACTGTAAATACATAAGGTGGGGTATAGTACCGGCGTCTGATGCGGCCTGGCGGACTGACGCTGGGCCCATTGAGGAAAGGCAATCAATGGCGTGGGATGTCACTTGCGTTAATACGATGGTGAAATCTCATACGGCGGCTCCATCAGCTCATGCGTCAGAAGCGGAGGAGAACACGACCACTAAGTTTAGACACATTGTGGAACGGGTGCTGTTCGTTTCAATGGGTGTAGAACCTTTGGACCTTGGTGACCGGAGTTCATCGCCGACATCGTCAAGCGAGTGGAACAAATAGGGGAGAAGCGCTTTTTAGAGTATTTGAGATAAAGAATTTTTATTGAAATTCAGAAAGGAAATGCGTCTCGAGAACTTGGCAGTTATCCTCGTACACGTAGGCTCAATGAAACATGTTCAGTTTTAAAGCCAAAAGTTAGTTTGGCTTTCTTGTTGCTTTTTAACGCTTTTTACCTGGCGCTATTGTGCGTATCGGCTTTGGCAAAAAAATTAATAATAAATGAACGCAGAGAAAAACTCAATTTCACCCATTAACGCCCAATGCCCGGCAGAAATCGCCAAAGGTAACCAGTTTTTCCTTTCTTGAGTGAAAAAGGTCTCCGTAGGCTGTGAGCTGGCCAAAACTTCTAAAAATTTGTAGTTGTTTTCATTTACCAGATTGATCATCTATTGACAATCTCTAAAAACAAATACCAGAATCAGATTGTGGACTGGCGCGTGGCCAGTGGTCAACGAAGGCGACCGATTTTTTGTCAAAAAATGAATGAAACTGACTGCGATAGAAACTCATCGATTTATTAATTGATGTTTCAACCTAATATAGCGCGGACCAGTGCAAGCAACAGTTTTCATCGATAATGTTTTTTCTAACTGACAGGGGACAGTAGTTCATACAAAAAAACACGAATTTTTCAAATTCGCCCAAAAAATAAAAATGCATTATCTTTATCATTATCTTTAATCGAACACAAATATGAAAGAAAAAAATACTTCTGGCACCGGGTGTTAACGGGTTAGGCAGTTGTTGCTCTTATTTTTCTCTACGATGATTGAGGACCTTTTTCCACAGCCTCTGTGAATGGCATTTACCCATGGCATTATGAGCCCTTCATATTTATGAATAAACATTTGTGAAAGCTCAATGAATATTGAGACATCACGACGATGGCAGAGTTAGTCCACGAGTCACGCTGTGTGCACCAGGTGGTAGTCAGCTTTTGTCAGTTGAAAATATCATCTCAAACATCTCAAACTTTACCCTTAATTGGAAGGCTCTGATTTTGCCACGATTACGCCCCATCAACTGGAAAAATATTCCGAACGATTCTCTCGTTTGTTGGTTAACAACGAGTTCGATTAATCATTGAGCAAAACTGTTCTATTTAGGACGACTAAGATATTTCCAGTTCTTTGAGATTATTGCCATGACCTTTCAGCCCATACTTTGGGCTTGGTCTATAGTGTTCTTTGTCGTGCAAGATCCATGTTGTTCAAATGGGTTCACCACGTCTCCCACAACGGCATTACCGCAAATAACCATCGTGGTGTTCGGTCAAGTGACCGCGCAAGGCACAATCTCTCTGTCTGTGATGGAGCCACCCATGGAGGTGGCCTATGAGAAGATCAAGTCCTTGTACAAGGACCGATTCTCCATCCATTACGTCCGAACGTTGGTACCTCCCTGTCTATCAGCTCTACAGGCCAACGAAGACCCCAAGAACATGCTCGCGTGGTGGTTCTACCAGCTTCAATCCCCCGATCATGTTGTCATTTTCATCAGTCCAGGATGGTTGCCGATATGTCCAGCCAGCGACACGTCTGTATCTTTTCTTGCCAGCAACTGGAATGCCCTTCTCATTTACACGTACGTGCACATAGTTTAAGGGGAATTTACAAACTTTCGACCAGGTCTACAGATCTGATTGCGCGAATTTTCGTATTAATCCTAAATCATCATTTACATGTATCATATGTGCATTGGATTGGCAACCTTTTGGTTGGTCTCTAAAACCGTAAAAAAATGTCAGACTACATCAGCCGAGGCGCCTTTTTCCATATAAACCTTCGTTCGAAACATTTATTTTCTTCGATGGAATTTCGCACGTTAAGTTTTCAGCGACTTTAGCTCCGCTTATTAGTTCAAAATTGAAAGCCCAGAACCGACAAAAATCGCAGTATTCGAATACGCCCTACTCCAGATACGTGTTTCAATTCCTCGCGCCAGGATTTTTGAACTAAATGCATGCAGTACTTAAGTCAGACTACTTCATTGGGAAGTTGACGGGAAAAATATGAAAGCTATTCAAACCCTCCTCAAGGAGTCAATTCGATTCAAGCAGATTCTCCAGTTTCAAGTTTCGGCAATAGAATTTACTTTTTTCGTCACACTTATGCTACGTTCATTGCCAGTGTCAGATCGCCAGAAAGCCACTTGAAATGGGTAAACTCAGCCCCCTTTGCCAGGGCGACTAAACATCTTTCTAACGACAGTTTTAGTTTGGGGCGTGGTCTGGCAAGGATCCTCCAGCATGCCAGAGCAAATGATCTGACAGTTTTGGTCTGGCATCTGACACAGGCTATGAAACGTAACATAAGACAGTCCTTCTCATGCAATTTCTCCCAATGGCAGGACAGCCGCAGTAGAAATAAATGACCGCTCAGCGCTGTCAACGTTAATCAGTGCCCCTTCAATCTCCATACCGCAATTCATTGACCTGTCTGTGGCCTTGATCGCCCACTACAATTGGACGTCAATCTTCGCCCTGTGGGACGAATCTTCGGCTCCGGTCTTTCGCAGTTTGTTCAACGGCTTTCAGGCCCGTCTGGATAGGGTAGCAAGTGTGACGGCACGTGAAATGTACAGCATCAAGTCAAACCCAACCTTCACTTACAGCCGCACTCTTTTGGCATTTAGAAACGTCAGCAGAGGTATGATTTTTGCATACATTCATTTGACGTGCTTCAATTAAAGATTAAATCCTTCCACTAGTCCTATTCTATTATGGCCATTTTCCACAATTCCGAAGACTCTTGGTAAGCATCAGTCTGAATATTGGTCCTCGAAACCAGATTTATTTGGGAATCAAACGATCTTATTGTAGATAACCGCCGAAAATATGAACATGACGGACGGTCAGTTTGTATGTTTTAAAATCTTTTGTTTCATCGCCCTAAACAGTCGTGCAATATATATTCCTCGTAATATTAGGTCTATGTGGTCACAGAGACAATGGTTTCGCCTGTTAACTATGGAAATTTAAGCTGGCGCTACGGAGATCAGGACGATGAGGTGGGGGAACAAATTTCGACTCGGACAGGTTGTCATAACGAGCAGGGGCTCGTTTAGGGTTTTTACAGGTCGCAACCAAGAACTCTCCTGTGCCGGGCACGGGGGAGGGGTTGGCACATGGCGAACACATTTTTTCCTGAGGGCTCTTGAAAATCAGACCCACCACCCCTCCACAAGTTTGGAAATGATCAGGAACAAATTGATATGTGATTTGTGCAAAACAAAATTAACTAATAACCGACTGAATATTCCTTGCATGATTTTTTTGCGCAGTCACATCTTTCAATTATTCATTATAGAAAGCGCGAAAGGCATTTCAGTCAGTCTTGTTAGTGCAGTCAGCCGAGTCGAACGACGACGAAACATCCAACAAGACCAACAGCTTCGCTAGCACCAAAAACCTTGCGTTAGAATTTCGCCGACGGTCTTTGGCTAAATACAACGCCACCTACGCCCCAGGAAACGATTGGACAACCACTATCCTCGACAGCTACACCGATGTACTGCTCATTGGCCAGGTAATCAATCAGTGAGAGCTTTCCTGAATGAGGCATTTATTTGTAACATTACCGTAAATGTATGCAATGCTGATCCAGGTGCTGAATGAAACATGGGCGAACGGGCAAAACATCACAAACGGTCGTGGGCTTGCGGATCGCTTTCTCAATCGCACCTTCCTCACCCCCGAATCAGGAAGTGTTTTGTTCGACGCAAACGGTGTGCGCCAAGCATTGTTGACGATCGCTCACTATGACGCCGTGCATGACATTCGACAGGTAAAACTTAAGATTGTTGTTCAAATTCTAAGAATTCGTGTTCCATCTCGTGTTCGTATTTTTCGTAGCCTTTCTTAGTGCGCTCCAACAGCGGAAGGCAATTCCTTCGCCGCATTGGAAAGGACATTGACTGGCCTGGCGGCCAATTTCCTCCACCTAGCGTTCCAGTGTGCGGCTTTCGAGGCATTTGTAACGTTAGTAAGTATTGTTCTGCAATAGAGCTGTGCGCGGTTACGAAAACTGGATCCGCAAACCGCACCGCAGCTCAATATACCGACCGTAAACCGCACCGCACCGCGATATTAACTAAAAACCGCACCGCCGCAGACCGCGGATCACAAAAATGAAACCGCGACCGAACCGCAAAAACCGCGAATTTTAAATTTAAATGTTTAAAATTTAAATTTAAATTTAAATGACAGTTTGCGAAATGTAGATCTAAATCGGGACAGTCCGTCCATAATGTACGTGACACGCCTAATAACGACGCCAATCGGTGACGAACCGTTTAACAGAACAACTTTCAGCTACTCAAACCTCAAAGTAAACAAATGGCACGCCATCTGGCCAAGAACGCGATTATTCGACTTTTTTATACCCTACCATACAATCTTTACAATTTCGCGGTTTGCGGCCGTTAAAAAATACGAAACCGCAACCGCAGAAATTTAAACCGCAACTGCACCGCAGACCGCGAGCAGTCCATAACCGCACCGCCGCGGACCGCCGCGCGGTTTGCGGCGGTGCGGTCTGCGGTGCGGTTTGCACACCTCTATTTTGCAAATTTTCAAGTCCGGCAAACATCGTGTGGGTTTGAGCGAACACCATTAAGATAGGCAAAAGGCTCAAGGGGAAATTCGCAGGCTAGATGACAGTGTTAGCCTAGAGTTCGCCGGGCAAGGTCGTCTACACGGGTGATCTTAAAGCAGTCCTTGATGAAATCCGGACATCCTCGGAAAAAGTAGGATGGCGACCTGGAGAGGTTCTTAATGAACACACACAATACCGGGATCAATCAATTTGATTGAACAGAAGGAACGAGAGAGACAGTCGACGGAAGTTATCCCGACTGTGTAAATGTGACGACTGACTTGCGTGCTCTGTGCTCACATACATTATTTCTCTTTGACTCACTCATCACGCACAGCGTGATTAACTGATCCGAGCGAAACTACACACAAATCGCAGCCGACACCAAAACAGAGTACTAATACTAGAACAAGGTGGCTAATCACACTGTTCAACAACATCCAACTTTGCAGCACAATGTTAACTATTGTCCCACAAAAGAAAATATATTCGTAAACCATTCTAGGTCCAGTCAATTTACAGAATTTACCGAATTTGAGTCTCAATAAGTTCAACTTGAATCAACCAATGCAGGCACTACGACCAAGATCATCGCAGGCTCGGTTACTATGATTCTTCTGGTGCTCCTTGTTACTGGCGCTTTTTGGGTCAGGTTTGTGCCTTAAAAAATATTGTTTTATGTTGTCTATTTTCCAAAAACATGTTAAGGTCTAATAAAAAATGTCTCGCCGACCTTGACAGGTGGTTTCGGCAGCACATCTTTGAGGCAGAAAATTACTGGATCCTCCAACGGAGTGATCTTCATTTACCAGGATTCAAAGGACAATCCCGATTATCCTTGCTGTTCTCCTGCGTCAGCATCAACGTTGGGTCGTTTTAAACTTACTTTGGCAAGTTTCCGGTTTTGTACTCACTATTCGTGTTCATTTTTTTTATGTCCTTGAAACGATATTATGACTCGCGAGACGTGAAGAAAACAGAACGATGTATATATA
>LRSR01014289.1:0-23061 GCA_001579985.1 Hypsibius dujardini
TAGTCAGACAGACAGACCGACAGGCAGAGAGAGAGAGAGAGACAGATGAACCGGCGAAAATGAATTTACGTCATACCTTGAAGAGATACGTGAGCTTTTGGGTTGACCAGGATGATGTTATCGAACTGTCCGACAAGCCCTAAACTATCATCCGACGACGCCATGGAAACACGCGCGGACGATGTGGATGGTCCGTTGACCGTCGCCACCCCTAAAAAACAACAAAAACGTGTGATATATTAAATTTCAAGAACGGGAGCCGCAAGCATTATCTCACCTCGTTTCAGGGCGAGCTTCGTGTCCACCACCTTCTTGGGCAGACTGATGGCGCCAGAAACATCACCCACACTGCTGGACTGCGATGCCACTATTGAGGAATCGGACACGGAAACGGCAGACTCCTCTTTGAACGAAAAAACAGGCGAGAATGGAGCTGGAAAACGACAATTTTGTTAGCCGTCCATATAACAGAGCCACGCAACACGACGAAAGCAACAAAACAAAAGGCATCTAAACGTATAACGTAAACGTAAGTGGAAGAAAAGCATGGACGAACCTTATGACCTCACCGAAGGAATAATCTTACACGGTCGAAAAGGAAGCAGAGGTAAGGACACCACAAGACACTTAACAGCGGAAAGTACCAATAAAGCGTTCTCTCCACCGGCGGAGGGAGGAAGCGAACGTTCAAGCACTATCATTACAAGTATAAGCGCTTGATGAAAATGCTGACGTACCGTTGCTTGACTGGCTGGAAGAGGCAGTCGGCGGGGATAGGGTCTCATCATCCTGGTGGACGGGGTCGGATTTCCTCGACGACGTTTGATGCATCGCAATGTCCAATTTCGTCAGGTCAGACTTCCGGAATGACAAGGACCGAGAAATATCTACAAAGTAGGTGTGTATAGTGGCCAGAGAACAATACAAATGTTCTGTTAGACAGCTGATTCAGAAGTTTTTTGCAAAAAGGTGCAATGATGATGTTAGAAAAAAGTACCTCGCGCAGCAACGGAGCTGGAAGGCTTAGACGACGCAGATTCAGTCGCCGAGTACCGTTTCACTTTCGCCAACCGCGCGTTCTGAGGCGTCTTCGGGGGAGATCCTAAATCAGGGATACAAAAGGGAACTAGAGGGGACAGTTAAATCAAGGAAGGGACTAACCCCGACCACGAATAACAACAGTGTGCCAGACAATTTATCTAAAAACTTACCCTGGACAGGCTTAGAAGTGGAAGGTCGAGATGGGGAAGATTCAGACTCGGATTCCAGTTTCGTGAACAGCAGGCCCACGCTCTGTCTCTCCAGTGAAAATCCTAATCCCACAAAAACAAAAACAAATTAGCAAGAGAGATTTGAACAGTGGAGATTACGTAGATTACGAGGTAGTTAGCTGAAACTTTACGGAGGGGACTTTTTACCAGCAGTCGCTCCTGTCACGACAATCTCGTCCTCATCCCTTGAGCAAGACAGCTTATCCCGAAGAGCATTCACATCCACTTTAAGGGGCTCTTTGTTGGCAAGAGTGTCCTTTTTCGGGCTAACTGAAGAACAAAAAGAAACAGAAATTACCATCAATACCGGTTATAGGAAAGACCAAACTTTAAAAAGGGATAAACTACTTCCGATAACTGTACCTGCTGCAGTTCGAGGACCGAAGGCGAAGATCAGTTCGTCGAGTGCGGAATCGATTGCTTCAACCAACGGAGGGGAAGCTGTATGGGGCAAGAACAATTAGCAAGTCGTAGTGGAAAACAGTTTCACCTAGGCGGAGGCAACTCACGAGAAGCATTTGGCGCGTTTAACCGCGTTCGCTTCCCAATGGCCGTCAACTTTGCCGGAACTGACTTGGAGGCAGTTTGGACTTTCTGTCGCTTCCCACCTAGGATTATACCAAAAATTTAGAAGACCTTTAAAGTCGTCCTCTCAAGATATTCCCGATAAGTGGACAAAGACATCTTACTCGATTCAGGGCGCTCCTTCGGAGGCGGGCGCTTCCGCTGTACCGACTTGGGCTGGAACGTCTTCTTAACAGGGTAAGCATCGTCATTGTCAGAACTGATGGCCAACTCTTCCTCAGCTGTGAGATTCACTTTGGCTGGGAGATTCACTTTGGCTGGGAGATTCACTTTGGTTACAATGGCAGAAGGTGCCGACGAATCTGCTTTCTTCGGTGATTTCCGCAAAGGAGCCGTAGTTACAGGAGCTATAATAAAACCATAATGAGGGACAGGGATCACAAAATTACATACACCAAACCTAAACCCAAAATCTTTAATGTCAAATTTCAGGAGTCACTAATTTTTTTTTCAATTCAATAAACCGATTGGAAAATAACCTAAAACTGTTTATTATAGAAGTTATTCAAGATTGGAAAGCTAGCAAAACTATTCCGACTAAAATTCACTTTACAGCTAAGCAAATAATCAGTATGCTCCTCAAATAATTCTAGTTAATAGCTTATTTTTAATTTGGTTTGATTTAATTTTAATGAAATTAAAATTTCAATTAATTTTCAATTAATTGTATTTAATTTAATAATAATTTGACAATTCAGTTTGTTTTTTGCCTTTCATAACAGGAATACTCACGGGGACTTTCCATAGGCTCATCAAACACTGACGCGTAAGCAGCATCCTTCACGGGTGACTGCGAGACACAACTGCCGCCGTCGGCCTTCGCCATCAATGGGGACGTGAGAAGAGACCGAACTGGACCAGGCGCAGGCAGAACCGCGGTCTTATACGTACTAATGGGCACCACAGGCGCAGCTCGAAATGTTGACGGAAGCAGTTCCGGAGGATTTTCTATCGGCGATGGTCGCGGCATTCCCACTGCAAGAAAAGCAGCCAATACTGTATGAACAAAGACGTAACAGTTCCAACATTCAATAACCCAACCAATTCGTTAGATGAGGATTAGACCAGAAGGAGCCATAACGCAGAAAGAGTACCAACGTTCACAACACTTGAGAACATGAAACATACTGGAAGTGGAAGCACCGGAAGATGAAACGCAGGCGGTTGAGCCGTGATGTAGACCGTGATCCACTCCTACATCCTCGAAGTCATCATCGGATTCGGCTTCTGGTTCCACCACTAGAAAAAAAGGACGACTTATCTACAAACGTTCAATTTTCTTTATTGTTCTCACTGTTTGTCTCCCTGTTTGTCAGTCTAATGGCTGTCTCTTAGCCCGTCTGTCTACCCGTCTGTCTGTCTGTCTGTCTGTCTGTCTGTCTGTCTGTCCACCCGTCTGTTTGTCTGTTTGTCTATATGCCTATTTCACTGTCCGACCTGTGTGACGTTTATCTCCCCAGACTTCTCAGTTGTCGATATGTCTGTTTGAAAGTCAGTCTGCGCTTAAACACACCTTCCTTGGCGGATTCGGTGCCTGCCTGCGCTTCGGGTCGCGCATCTTCTCCTCCATCTCCTCCTCCGCCACTGCCCTGCTGCAGGATTAGACTATCCAATTCCAACGCTCGCTTCTCGTCCTCTTCCGCCTGCCGCGCCGCGACTGACCGGTTGAAGCGGCTATCGAAGGACCGCAACCCCTCCAGGAACTGCCGCCGGCGGTCGGACTTTGACATTGTGGCCAGCGTGATCGCTACCAGGGTCGGTTGCTCATCCGGCGACGGGAGATTCTTCTTGCTGCCGCCGACACTGACGGCACGCATCATAGATGACATGATGGAGATGTCTTCCCGAACAGGCACGTCTTTCTTGGGAGGTTCCGCTTCATTCGGTGGAAAAACCGGCTCGGCCGGAGCAGCAGACGTGCTCGCACCGGCTTGACAGGCAGACTGACGAGTCAGAAAGTCCGGCCGTTGGAAGCCAAACGGAGCCTTGTGGATGTTGACTTTAACTTTGAACATCCGCCGGCGGGGTTCGACGACTTTCGGCAGGGATGGTGCCACGACGATCACTGAACAAGATAAAGGAACCCGTTGAGTAAATCGGGTACAGAGATCGAAAATAAAGGGGTGACAGAGAACACAGCAATCTCTGCGTCCACCGTGTATCAGGGAAATAATTAACAGGAAGGTTTAATTCTTCAATCAAACAATCAAGAAGACCGTTCAAAACTGCGCGCCATTTTTTTCTCTGATTTTACTGCAGATAACAGCTTGAGCTTGCGCTTGAAGGCATACACAAAGAGCAACACGCACTAACAATCATTTTAATCAAATGTTCCTTCAGCCAATTTGTAGAACCTAATTGCAAAGAAAAATAAAATAATGAAAAAATGGAACCGCACCGATGAATGAACAAGATCATTCAATAAGAATAAGAATAAGAATATAATTCAATAAGAATACCCGGGTGAGTTGAAGCACGTATTCTTAGTATTAACTTCAATACTGAATTTATCATTAAAGAGCGCTGAAGAGCACAAATTATTAAATTGCTACTGAGAAACATGTCATGGACGTCTTGCAGTAGATAAGAAATGGCACGTTCACGTGACAGATTAAAATCTGGAACATTTGGCCAAACAGACGGCATTGAAATTAGGATGTTAAAATTAGAAAATCTTATATCTGAAAATTTCTAACATGAATGTACAATTTTACACAAAACAAGCTCAATCAAGTAAAACAAACGTGATCAATACAACAATCAACCATAGGACGAAATACACGCCATGAACAGAGATTTTCGTCTTTTGAATTAGAAAGGTACTAGGACTAGATCATACATCACTCACCAGGTGCAGGTTCCGGAATAACAGGGGCTTGAATGATCGGCAGCGGAATGTTTCCACCTGTCCCCGATTCTGTAAAATATTCGACAACGTGTCAATAAAAGACAATACCACATCACAAGTCGTGCATTGATTGACTGATTGCACGCACACAACTCAAAAACAATTTAATTTCCACCTCCACAACGACGGTGTGGACTGGGGAGTACCCGCTAACACATGTTCTCAGACGTGCAATCCTACAATTACTAAAAAATTCCCAGTATCTAGTACAAGAAATTGAATTGAAGTCCTGTGTCAGCAACACTTAATATTGGATTTGTATTAAATTCGTCGTTGTTCCACTTTGAGACACTATGAAATATAATTTCACTTTACGAATAAATCAGCAAGGATCCCTTCGCGACTTTCGTAAATCCGCAGAACGTCTGGCTAGCAAGATTAGCATTAAGAAAATGTCAAAGCAGGAAGTACATTGTTGTCGATTAATCATCCAATCAAGGCTCCCCACTGCAGTAAAAATATTATCCGGCGATTCAATATTGCTCCGACTTAGTTGATTGATTGAGGGAGAACAATCGCAAAAACTTACCATCCACGTATTCCAGCTGCGCTGGCTGCTGCTGTATCGCTGCCAGATCCTGCAGATCCGAGTCGAAGAAAAAATTGTAGTCGCCGCCGCCATCATTGTCAAACCCGTAACCGTCGTTCTGGCCGTCATAACCCATTAGGAGATCGTTCAAGTCCATGCTTGCCTCGTTCTTTTTGCCCGCCAAGAAAGATTGCTTCAGATAAAAAACCTTCCTTTGCTTTTACAATAGTTCAGACACTACTTCCAGGAAGAAGTATGATCATGTTTGTGAGCTCGGCCTCAGATAAGGCCACTCACGCGCAGGAAGACACAACATAGGATCAAAAATCGTTTTCACAAAATTCTTGCCAATGAGGTCGCTGAAGAAACCACACAATCCAACAATCAATCAAAATATTCGTCATTCTTGAAGATATTTAAACGAACAAGATCTCAGTTACCCAACCGATCAATCAATCACTGGTCGCTTTTGAGCTTCTCAGTTCAGTTCACGTCGGTTCGCTAGAAGTTAATCGCTCAGTTCAAAGAAATAACTATTCGGTTCGAGATAATGATACTAATAAATAATCGGTAGAATAATGTTCTTGCTGCAAATAACTGTTTGTTCTTTCTGAAAATAGAATGTTCCGCTGAGAACATTCGAAACTTCGGTTGATAATATTGCGGAAATGTATAGATATGTCGAATTTTTTCGGCTTTGTGTGCGAGCACATTTGTAAATATAGCAGTATAAAATAATCGTACTTCGTACTGTACGAGGACTTCGTCATTATTTGTTTCTGTTGTCTTCCTTTGCTCCTCCATCTCTTCACATCGCTTCGGCTTTTGAGTTCACAATTTCTGTCCGTTTGTAGCCGAAAATCATTCTCTGGAAGACAACACTGTTTTTTTGGGAAATGGCGCTGACCGGTAGTGAAAGCCGTCTGACTGCTGCCGGTAAATCACGGCCGAAGGTCCGTTTGCAACGCCCCGGACCGGTGCCGCCGATTGAGCAGACGTTGAGGATCATCCAGGAATGTAGAGATGCAAAACTCTACGGGGAGCGAGTGAAGAAGGAAGGCTTGAATCAGGCATTGGAAGACGAGGAGATGGATCATGTAAGTTGTGGGTAGATTGCTTGATTGTTGATTAAGTCAGCGTTTCTGTTCAAGTAACAACTGGTAGCCTGATTGGTCGATTGAGGGTCTACTTTGGCGTCTTCATTCAATTATAATATATGTTATTATAATATATAATAATTAATAATTACGTATCGTATGGATTAGTTCAAAATGTGAATTAAAATTAGCATTCACCATGCCCGATTTAAAAACAGACCGTTGATAGCGACAATATTAATTTTGTCCATTATTTGTATTCGTGTTTCTCCGTTTGACTTGTGCTTGATTGAACTATCGATTGTGATCAGAATTTTTAAATATTATATTGATCTGTTGTTTCCTCGCCTGCTGGACGCCTTTCCGTTCCTGCAATTCTGTCTAGCCGCCAATTTTTTAGGAACGAACAAAGGAGAAAGAGATTATCCTTTACAAGGGCAGGTCATACATTGACAACGGTCCCCCTGACAGCCGCTGGTTCAATGAATACTTGCAGTCCAGGCTGATTCCCTCGAAGCCGTATGTGCCGGTGGTGGAAGTGCCGTACCATTTCACAACGTAAGCTCAATAGAAAGATTTGGAAAAACAGGCACATACACAGACATAGACAAAGGCACACAGGCACAGACATAGACAGGGACTTCGGCACATACATAGACATAGACACGACATGACACCGAGAGTGAACAAATGTTAAAATTGTCATTACTCTGAAGATTTATTCTTGTTCAGCGATGAGCCGGAACTCGATATCGAGGAGCTGAAGAAGCAGCGCCTCTTTGCCGATCCCAATGACGTGGACGCTTTGTTGCCGGCCGCTTTCGAAGCGGTAAGTTACCACAGTAAAATTATTGTTATTTAGGATGTGGATTTAAATTTTTTAGTAAAGTTTGTTTGAGTGAAGCTGACTTTTAGAAAAATTTAAATCTTATTCTAAGCTTCTAAAATCGGATTTTCCGACTAAATGTCGAGTTTAAATTAGGTGTCTATGAAAATAAAATATAGCTAGATTAAAATTATCAAGCCATGGAACCTATAAAATTTATCTTTTCCAACTCACAAGAATACATGTTTAACAATAAATTACTAGCATTACACAGCTTAGAAAATGGGTGATTTGTCAAGCCATTTATTGATTTGGCACTTTTTAATTTGTGTATTTGAATATTTTGATGTACCTTTCAGCTGTCGACGGCCGATCCGGAAGACGAACTATTACAAGACCTGTACGCCGATTTCGAAGACCTCAAGGATGACGAAAGTGTTGCTGGAAGTTCCCCATCCAAATTATCATTAGCACAGCATCGACCCTTCAAGTATGATCGCTTCTACAACAGCAAGCAGACAGAGTTGTACGATCCTGGCCTCTCCGTCACACATTCGCGCGATGAGGTTCGACTTTGACATGCTTTCCGAGCTTAGCTCTTCACAAACGGGTTTTGATTGGGTTGAACATTTTCTCCAGATTCTGCAATCGATCCGCGACAACCGTGTCACCATCATTGTCGGGCAGACCGGAACCGGAAAGACCACGCATATCCCACTCTTTATCCTGGATGAGTGCGCGCGCGAAGGGAAGTTGTGTGATATCATGGTGACGCAGCCGCGTCGGTTGGCTGCCTACACGAATGCCAAGCGGGTGGCTTCCTTACGAAGAGATCGTAAAGGTCGACCCTGGAAGACCGGCCACCTTGTCGGCTATCACGTAGGTTTTCGTCATCTGTCATTGCGACTGTGTACATGCAGGGCTGATAAGGATACGGAGTTACAAACAGACAGACAGGCAGACAGACAGACAGACAGACAGACAGACAGACAGACAGATGGACAGATGGACAGATCATTAAACAGACCGAATAATGAGCAGAACTATAGGCGAGCATGCACTTAACATTCGTGGGTTTGTCAGTCCGTTAACCACGTTGTGAACTGAAACATTCTTCTTTCCACATCCTCTGAAAGGTTGGAATGAGTCGACATGCTTGCCGCTATACCCGCCTGATCTTCTGTACTACGGCGATATTCCTCAAAATTGCCGGTGGACAGCTCAATCTCAATCAGTTCTCTCACATCTTTCTGGATGAGGTAAGGTGTCGGCCAAAAATTCCTTGATCACAAAACAATGTCTGTTGAATTGAATGAGTTCCTTGTCGAAGGTCCACGAACGCGGTCAGGATACGGATTTGTCGCTGATGCTAGTCAAGAAGATGATGCAGGAGAACAGTCCTAACGTCAAGGTAAAGGGAGATTTGGAATGCGAGTTTGAGCGAATGAAAAGGTGTTTTCCGTGCTGATTTCAGTTAATAATTATGTCAGCGACAATGAATTTGACTAAAGTGAAGAATTACTTCGCTGAAGCCGGACCCACACTCGCGCCGGTTGTGGTCAACCTGAGTACCGGCTATAGCAAGGAAATTGATGAGCACTTCCTGGAAGACATTTGCCCACGCATGGATAAGCCGAAGGTAATTATTTGATATTAGTTTCACTAATCTTTAACTACTCAATCTTTCCGTGCAATTTTCGGATTTATATATTAAGAGGATGGTGTTCGAGCTGGACGAACCAGAGCTCAAACCGTTCGTCTGCGAGGAAGCCGTGAAACTGATCGGTCGACTGCCCCATCACGAGCTAACTATTCTGTAACTATTTCTCTTCTGGCTAGTCGTCCACGTACGTCTTAGTGACTCCTTTCTGTTGCAGGCGGTCTGATCTGTCTTGCGGCCAGCACAATGTTACTGTGGATCACGTGGGGGCAGTCTTGATGTTTCTGCCAGGTTTGCCATTATCCTATGTGTATATATTGGTGTGCCTGATGTCACAATAAATTTAATCTACAGGTATGCCAGACATCAACGATATGGAAACGTTATTGACCAAGGAAGCCGAGCAGAAAGGGTAAAGTCTTGATTTTGTTTGCTCAGGCCAATCTGCTTGTTTGTCTGTCTGTCTGTAGGAGTACCTATTTGATTGCCTGTTTTTGTGTCCTTCTGTCTGCTTGGATATCTCTCTGGATGTCTGGATGTCTGCCTGTCTATCTGTCTGCCTACTTTTTTGTCTGTTTCTATCATTCAGTCTGAACGTTTGTTTGCCTGTTTGTGTATGCTTCTTTGCCTGATGCTGTCTGTCTATGTGTCTGTTTGTTTACTGTAGTATAGACGGTTACTTCGCCTTGTAATGTTTTCTCGTCTCCCGATCCAGGTACAACTGGGAAATTATGAAACTGCATTCATCCCTCCCGCAAGAAGCGCATGATGCTGTGATGCGTCATCCGGCGCCCAATGTTCGCCGTATCATCTTGTCCACCAACGTGGCGGAAAGCTCCGTCACTATTCCATACGTTGTCTTCGGTACCGGTTTCAATCGTGACCTCCTTAATTCATTTCAATCTCGTTCGAACGCCTTCTACGATGCTGTCGTTTTCGCTCGTCGTAATAGTCATCGACTTTGGTTTGACCAAGCGTCTGATTGTGGACAGCCAACTGGATGTGCCCCGACTGGCGGTTCAGTGGGCTTCGCAGGCTAATATGAAGCAGCGAAAAGGTCGCACCGGTCGCGTCACCCAAGGTACCTACTACTGTTTCGTGCCGGGCGCCTTCTACAAACGCCTACTGGAGCACGAAAAACCGGATATAACGGTAACTAGAGTCTTTTACATTGACATGCCTGTGATTTTTCAATGTTTGAGCCAATGTACAGATAGACAAGCAAACACAGCCAGTAACAGGCGAACAGAGAGTGAAAGACACAGAGAAAGACAGACAGACAGACAGACAGACAGACAGACAGAAACACGTACTGACAGACAAACGGACGGACAGATAGGCAGACAGACAGACAGACAGACAGACAGACAGACAGACAGACAGACAGACGGACCAACAGACGGACCAACAGACGGACCAACAGACGGACCAACAGACGGACCAAGATAAACAGACAGTTGGTTACCGTTCTGGTCCTGTGCTAGGTGTCTCCGTTGCACCACTCCATCCTCCACGTCAAAGCGTTGAATCTGCCGCGCACTTGGAAGCCGCACGATTTGTTTTCATTATTGTTGGACCCACCAGCGAAGAAGGATGTGATCATCGGCATTCTGCAGTTGAAAGAGGTTCGACTGTAGCCCTATGGAGCATATAAGGAAGACCTTAAAAGACTTTGTTATGTGGTTTTAGTTGGGTGCACTGGGACTGAAGATGGATGGCCAAATCTGTCCTGACAACGGCGATCTTACGGAAATGGGCAAAATCTTGGGCAGTCTGCCGGTCAGCCCTCATCTCGGACGCCTGCTGATTTTCTCTTACGTCTTTGGAGTCCTTGGTGACGGCATACTACTCGGTATGGTAGAAGCTTTGCGGTGTGGGTTTCTTTTAAAAACGTGTATTTTATTTTAGTCCTCATTGTGTTATAAAATCTAAAATTAATGCTAAACGGGAATATGTAACTTTATTTGAATTAATATATTATATCGTTTGAATTGTTTCAGTTAAAAGTAAGTTGCATATATATATTATTTAATATATTGCTTTATTTAATTTTTTCTCGTTTTGAAATTAGTTTGTCTTTGCGACAATTATATGGCTTGCAAATTGGTTTTTTTTGCCATTATTTACCGTGTCTTTTTTTCATTCGTCTTCTAGCTGCGGGGCTCAGCATCCAATCTGTGTTCGCGACGTCCATCAACACCGGCCGGAATCCCCTAGAGGACTGGTACGACCGGCGCATCATGTACGGTGCCGATTTCGGCTCGGATTCTGTCAGTCTCCTTCTCGCATGGGAGCTGTATGTGGCTGCTCGCGGCAGTGGACAGATCCTGAACTTTGAGCAGCAACAGAGGTGGTGCGACGACCATTTGATCAGCTTCTCCCGGTTGCGCGAGGTTTGTTTGTTCGAGAGCGTCCCAGAAGTGAAAGCCTTCCAGGGACACCTGGACGCGTGTCTGTTTCATGCCAGCAATGCTGCTCATGCTGGTCGATTCTGTTTCATGCCAGTCGATTCTGTTTGCAGTTGAACCAGCTGAAAAGCGAGTTGCAGCTGCGATTATCTAACCTGGGAATGTACCATCCGGACCGGGGGGATATCGAGCAAGTGGCCGATGTGAAGGGCAAAATGGACATTCTCCGGGTACAATTGCAACAGCTCTCAAATTCTTCCTCATCTTTTTTTGAATTGAACGGGTTTTTTTGTTTGCTGGCAGATTCTCCTGGCGGCAGCTTTTTACCCAAATTATTTCGTCCAAAAGCCGATTGATTCACGTTATGCAGCCGAGACGCTACCTTACGGAGATCCTCAGCTGACGGTCGAGGTGAGAGGCCATACCAAGCGAGAAAAACTACTCTGAAGCTCAATTGAAATTTTTATTGACTCTTTCTTTTTTTTTCTTTTTTTTTCTCAAAAATAAAACTTTAGAGATTTTGAAACTTTAATCGTTTAAACATTTGGGCGGAGAAACTAAAATCTGGCTCTTCACGGTACATGTAAGTTTTCAACATGCATTTGAATTAAGCAAAGTTAAAATAGTCTTACGCGTGCAATTTTAAACTGGTGTGGAAGGGTAACTTAAATTATTTTTATAACAATTAAATTTAAAGTAAAAATTTCAAAATTTTGTTGTTGCCCAATTTGAATGGGATTTATAAATGACTGTAAACACAACACGGGCTAAACGGCAGGTGAGTTTCGCTTATTTGTTTGGTGCTTGCAGTTTACGCATCTGCCTGGCAAAGATGGTCCTCTGTATGAGGAGCAGCTGCGCGCGCTTGTGGAGCATCCCAATGAGATTCCACCGGACATCATGTACACCACCGATGCCGCTGCTGATAAGTTAGTCGTAGCCTCTGATTTTCTAGTGAAGAAAAAAGACATTGGTGGTAACTTTCTTAAAGGGCCTACGTCACGTTCAGTCGTCACTCTTTAAGTTCGGACAATTCCGCTGCACGGGGTGTGCATTTGGCCCTTCATAGGACTAGGTGAGTTTTTACGCTTAGAGTTGAGGGATCTACTTCGTTGCCGGAATGTACTATATTTTTAGAGGATTCCGAGATAAGCCAAAATACACTCCCATCCAGCCGCCACAGATGTACCGGGACCAGGTGGAGGCCCATGCAATTGCTGTCCGGCAGGAAGCGTCGCTGTCCAGCTTGTTGTAAGCCGCTCTGCATGAGTGATACCTCTGTTAGAAAGAAAGACAGACACACAGACCGACAAACAGACAGACAGACAGACAGACAGACAGATAGATAGACAGACAGACAGACGCGCAGGCAGGCCGGAAGGCAGAATGACAGACGGATAAACAGATAAACAACCGCAGAAACAGGTAGGTGGCCGTACGAATCGGCAGAGTGGGAGAGATAGACAGTCGACGGACAGGCATATAGACGAAGAGACAGCCTAACAAGCAGCCTGCTAGACATGAATTGCAAACGGGTTGCCAGAATGTTTCACAACATGCTTCAGTGCGGTTTTTATTAATGTAGCTTGGGCCGGCGGAGAGATCCTCGGAAGACTCCCGTAATCCCACCGGCTCAGGACTCTGCCCTAGATGCTTGGCGGATGCCTGGCGTCACCATTGCGAATGTAAGGCAGTAAGTATGCAATGTTACTTTTACTTTTGTTTTAGCTGGGTGTTGTATTTTCCAGATTGAATCGGGTGACCGTATTTTCGTCCACACTGTTCGGCAGCAACCGGAGCTGCAGCTCTTGCATCAGCGACTGCAGACTTTGAAACAACAAGGGGTACCTCAGTAACTCGTTTTATGAGACACACCGATGCATATTCGTATTGCTACGGAATATATAGCATCACTTTGAGATTTCCGTATACAGAATTATATTATGAATTCTGTATTGTGAGTGATCAATCTCTTTCCAATCGTTGTAGCTACCCGCACTCGCGCAGATTCGCGCGGGGGATTTTGCCGTCGTCTGCCAGAATCCGGAATTTGTCGTGAAGCGAGTGCAGATCATCTCTCAACTTTCCGGAACGACGTATCGGGTATGTACAGGGAACTGCAGAGAGGCAAGGAGACTGACGCTTAGATGCACAGACAGATAGACAGACAGACAGACAGACAGACAGGCAAACAGTCAAACAAACAAACAGAAATACAGACAAAAAGACAGACAGACAGACAGACAGACGTACGGGCGGTAGGCAGACAGGCAGACGAGCAGGCGTGGACAAAGTACTTGACATTTTTTTACCGACCGCTACAGTGCAGACATGTATATGTTGTTCAGCCAGATTTATTTCCTCTCACAATTTTATGTCGTTTCCTCACAGGCATTTCTAGTTGATTTTGGGGAATACGTTACTGTCCAAGAGCAGGAAATCCGTCAAATTCCATCCTATGCCGCCCAGACGCCTGCGTTTGCCTTCGAATTTCGCTTTGCGAACATCCACATTCGGTGAGTTTGTTGTTACACCAAATAAATCAGAGCAATCTGGCAGCTCAAGCAAGTGCCTTCCATCACCTTTTGATATGTGTTCTTCAGTGAAATTCGATTGAAAGAAACGTGGGAGTTTCTCAGTGGCGGCGTTCTGGAGGCGCCCGAAACAGGCTTTATTCAGCTTGAAGTATGCCAATGACGTTTCTGGGCTAGGCAAACTTTTTCAACGTCCCTCCGAAATACATTCGTATTGGCTTTGTAATCGACAGGTGTACTCAGTACTGGGTTCAGTAATCCACGGGATCTTGCTGGTGAACAACAAGGTGACCGGCTATCGAAATGTCAACTTGAATGACGAACTTGTTACGTTGGGTTTCGCCTGCCGGGCAACGGAGTCCTACCTCTCACAGACCAGCCACGACAATCCAATTGGTCACTGGCAGTGCGGTCCCACCATTCGCATTGTGGACCTTCCACCTGGGTTCCCGCTTCTCAACGGCAATGCTCAGGTGGGAATTGTTCAGTTACAAACATGCAGACAGACGGACATGCAGACATACACACATACACACAAACAGAGAGACAGAGACCGACCGATAGAGATCGACCGACCGATCGACCGATCGATCGACCGACCGACCGACAGACCGACAGACCGACCGACAGACAGACCGACCGACAGACAGACAGACAGACAGACAGACAGACAGACAGACAGGTGGACTTCTTTCCAAAGAAAAATGATCTCTTTGAGTTACAGAGGCAGGAGCTTCATGGCCCGTATACACCGCTGGTATGCCAGTTTCGCTCGTTTATTCAACAGTGGCAATCTTGGTAAGGAAGACCGTCTGAGGGTCCCGCTGACAATTTTCTTTCCCAGTTCAGCACTTGGTTTTTTTTTATATCGTCAAGTTGAAGACAAAGCGTTTTCAGTGGCAGTGCGGTTGTTGTTATAGCCATGTGCGCTGCTCAGTGGACAGCGTGAACCATCGGATTTTGGATGGCCGCCCGGAAATGGGCGAGATAACTCAGCGTATCTTGGTTGCGTCGGTGGTGGAGCGGTCGGAGAAAAGCTCTGACAAGCTGGTGCTAAGACATTCCACCGTTCTTCCGCGGCAGCCGGGCATGCTGGCCGTTTTGATCACCTTGTTTGCACCCTGCGTCCAGCTCAAGTAAGTCCACTTCGTCTCTCTGTCTGTGTCTGCCTGTCTGTCTGCCTGCCTTTTTGTCAGTTTATCTATTGGTCCGCCATTTCTTGCATCTCTATGTGTATCTCGACATCTTTGCGTTTTCCTTATTTATTTTTTTATTGTCTGGTCAGTCGTATGGGATGTTATTGCACGATGTGCAGTTTTCTATCAGAAGTGCTACAGTTCTTATATTCCACTGAGTTTTTTTTTTCATGCAGGGCTTTACCAGGCGTTTCCACCGACGGTTATGTCGGTGCGATGGCCGGAGTTGGTTTCGCAGCCTCTAAAGATGGCAAGAAGGCTCTTTCGCTGTATCCGGAGCATGACCTGCGGGCATCCTTCGATGTGGTCCTAACTCCGTCCGATGTCGATGCGGTACGTTTTTTGCCTCAGGTTTGTTGCCCCTGACACGAAACATCGTATCCATCCTGTTTACTGCAGATTGATGGACTTCGTTTAATGATTAACACGCTCATCAAAGGCATTGCCGACTTCAAGCCGAGGCCTGGTGTGCGTAATATTCCTACCGCGCAGTTTGGCAATCTTGTCATCATGCAAAAAAATTGTCACGATTTGCTGTTCGAGTAAGTAAGCAAACTACTTTGTGTGGAATGCGACGTCCTGGTATCGATTGTTTCTGCGAGTTGGACCGGTAAACAGATTGACTGGCAGAGGCAGGCAGGCAGGCAGGCAGGCAGGCAGGCAGACAGACAGACAGGCAGACAGGCAGACAGACAGGCAGACAGGCAGACATACAGACAGACAGACAGGCAGGCATGAAGGTGGACAAACAAATACGTAATCTATGATTCAGACGAAGTGGAAGACCTCTATATATATATTTTGTTGATTTTGATCTTTAGGATTCTGTTGCGGCCGCGGAAGCAATGCCCCGACTTCAGCAAGCGTGAGTTCGCCGCCAATTTCACGTGGAGCATGAAGGACAGGCCATTGCAGAACACCGGCATCACTGATGTGATGCTGCAACCGCTCTATTTGACCGATCTGCCGAACCAGAAGCGCCTGTTAGAACGAGATGAACTCCACGATGCCATGCTGCGACTGCACCAGGAGGCCATCAGGTGAGAAGAGAAAAGATCTGTCGCGAATGAAAGCAGTCCATAGGATATCTTTACGGATAATTCTGTTTTGCAGGTCTTTCTCAGATCCCGCGGCTGCCAGTTTGGGGGATAGAATCAGCATGGACTGCGAGATTTGCCGGTACCACTTCAAGCGCCGACAGGACATTGCCGTGCATATTCACTCGCCCGAGCATAAGCAAAGGCTCCGAGAGAGGCACGCGGAGCTGGGATGCTTTTGAGGGCCACCGGAACCGTTGTCTTTATAACGAATCTCATTTTTTGTCATCACCTCGTCACTAGCATGCTCAAGCGCGGGTAGATAACTACGAAGCCAGTTTTCGTTTGGCTTGGCTTATTCTCGGCGAGTTGCTGTCTCAAATTCCTGTGCTTTCTGGTTTGATTCCTAGTTTAACAGAGATTCTTGTGCGATGTTTCCAACACTGGAACTTCCATTTTTTGTGTCTTTGAACTTAGCTGTGACTATTCGCCTTAGCATTGAGATTATTTTATTTTCCTCCAGAACAAAACTTATGATTTCGTTCACAAGAATGATGGAGCTGGTGAATAATGCTGACGCATCGATGCAAAAAACTGATCCCTGAACCGCCAAAATGTTATGTGGGAAGATTTGCCTGTAGGCAAGGTTCACAAGGGTCGGCCAGTTGTGCTGGTGCGGCGACCCTTGATGGGGGCACTCGCTCCAGCAGCGGAGCTAATTTGCTAATAAAATTTTTACTTAACCGGAATAATAAGCTTGCGGCCGCGCAGTACCTTACGACAGTGCACTGCCAATATGACAAATGTCTGCAGCCCCGAGCGCACGGTGTGCAGCTTCGTCATGCATCTTGGTACGCATGTGTCTCATTGACGGCAAAAAGGGTTGCAGTTCGTTTCCGTTCTTGACATGTTACGCGAAGAAGTCTTGAACCGTTGTACACAGACGTGCTAGACAACACGTCAGGCTGGTCAGAGGTAGACCATTATGATAAACCGCAGCAACGAAGGTACCCTCGAATACGTAACAGTTTCTCGGATTAAAAATTGAGCAGTGTAATCCGCATAAACAATTTCCTTATTGAGGGCAAGTTCATTTGACAATGAAATTTTCCTGTTAAAAAAATTCTGCATAGTGCTTAATCATCTGATGTCTTCGGTCTCATGTAGGATATAAAAGACGACGAAACGCTCAATTTCTACATCAAATTATTCGCAATCACTCTTAGCTACATTTCCAGCCTTTCTCAATCCGACAATGCAGTTTCTGGTCGTACTCATCCTGATGGGAGCGGCTGCGGCTGATACCAACAAATTTGGCGGCTAATTCGTGTGGGACCTCCTCAAACCCGCTTTGAGCGCGTCGGAAATTCAGACCATCGTTGGATTCCGTGACGCCGGTTATTCCATGTTCCATATCATTCCGCTCACCAAGTTCTCGTGTGAATCCAAGGCCCAATCGGAGTACTACGCTGACATGAAGACACAATGCCAGGTGTTCCATTGTTGCGACCAGGCGGGGAACCAGACGTCCTACCTACGTAAACCAGACTATTTTCAACCAAATCACTTTGGTTTGTGACTCGTGGTACAACGTCGAGTGCAGCCGGTAAGTCACTTCAATCGGATCATTTCGTCTGATCTATCTCACGGGGTACTGGTCTTCCTTACAGATCCAATGACGTTGAGGACTATGCAAACTCGCGTCTCTACACCGACCTTCCTCTATTCGATTCCCCTCCGAAGGATTACATTTCTCCCTCGCAACTGGTGGAGATGAAGAACCAGGGCGTGGTTGCACAGCAAATCAGCTCCGCTGCTGGAGAAAGGGCCTCTGTGAAGGGTCGTCGCATCCCCAACACCACTATCTGCTGCCTACTGTGATTCGCTCTTTAATTGGACTAAGGTATCTGCCTCACACTTCGCATCATTTGCAATTACATGGGATCCTTTCCTTTCTACTTTCTTTACTTTTGGCGGTGTCAGTTAATTCCTTTAGCGGCTCTTGCATTCCTTTTCACGAAGCGCCTATTCATGAAGCGTTTTCCAAACATCTCCGAGTCTAGTTAGAGTTAGAAATCGCAAAAAAGCTCATCATTTAAAATGCAAGCAAAGCAAATGCCCTGTCAACATTCTGTCCGCAATCTTATTGTCCTCGCAATTTCTTTGATTTCGAACTGACATGAAATCTGAAACAGCCGAAATTACCTTGAACTATCATACCTTTCAAAAAAGTAAAAAAGCAAATTTTGGAGAGAACAGTCGCAGCACGGGTCAAAGTTGAATCCCCTGCCCGAGAAACAGCTGTTCAAATTTAGGGTCTAAACCTCAAATTCATCTTCTCATTTCTGACTATTGTAAAGCCGCATTTCCCAAAAACTGCAACAAAGCCGAAGCGAATTCACTGGGCTTTTATCGCCAATGGCGAAGCCATTCAAAGCCGCAAATTCAAACTGTTTGGCGATGACACCTACGATTAATCACGCGAGCAGGCATCGTGGCAAACTTCGCCCCGCTGCAGACTCCCAAATCAGATGGCCGAACAAACAGGACTTATGTCTTTGAAAAGTCTCTTCACCAGTGCTTCCATTAAAATGAAAGCCACTGAATATGCGGAGGCAGGTAAAAAGTTTCGGGCTAGGGTCCTGAGCGGCTGAATTCAGTTCTCTTCGCCGCTCCAGCCATTTAATAGACTTTTCGTATTTCAATCCTTCGTTAAAATCTTTTTGCATCTTTTGCAAACAAAAAATCGTACTGTTCACTGACCGGTAATGTAAAATGATGAAGATTGGTGATCGCACCGTTTTGTCGAAAAAAATCCCTAGCAACTGGTTTATAAAAACACCATCCCAAATATCTTTACGACGGCGATAGCAGTATATAAGGTTAGCATGTTATTAAATTACGCTATAAAATTTAACAATCACAAGTTTGACATTGTACGCAATTCGACTACAATAGACAAAACAAACAAGCAAAACAAACAACACATTTACAGTACCAATGATATACGACGCTTATTGCTCTGCCAGAGATCCCTTTGACGCGCACCGGAAACGACATCACCGCGGGAAAAAACAACGTGACAAAACTGCACTACAAATAAACTGCCCCAAAGCCTCACATGTCCCCAAAAATACCCGCAAACGTTTTCTTCAGATTCGACATGGTGTCCTCCGTGTCGCCGCCCACCTGCCCGGGCATCCTTCCCTGCTGCTGCTGCTGAGGTCCTCCCGCTAACCCTTGACCCTGCTGCGACAAGGACCCACGGTTCGATCCTGACCCGCCGGAGGTCGGGTCCCCGCCCGACGACCCCACCGGTCCTCCCATATTACCCCGCGACATCTGTCGCGGCGGAAGCCCCGCCCCGGCGTACGAATGCGGTTGCGGTTGCTGCGAACCGACGCTCGATCCGCTGGAACCCGAAGCCGGTACTCCGCCGGCCCCACCGAAACTTCCGGCCGTCCGGGGATCCATCGGACCGTCTCGGAAGCGAGAGTTGGAACCCTCGCGAGTGGGAACTTCACGGTTGTTCTGAAGGTCTCGCGAACCCGGCGCTAGAGGCGGCGGCGGCGGCGGCGGTCCCGCTTCACGGTCCATCGACGTGTTTCGACTGCTGTCACGCATCCCGCTCACATCTCGGATATTCGAGTCACGAGGGTCCCGGGTGGGCGGATCCCGACCGGTGACGTCCGGGCGACCGTACGGCCCGCCGGAGGGTGGACCCATTGTCGGGGGCCCGCTCGGTCGGTCCGTCGTCATCCCGCTATTGCGTTGCGCGTAGTTCGGCACGCTTTGGTCTCGTTCGCGGGTGCTTGCGCCAGACGGACCGTCCGTCGTGGCGTCTCGGCTGCTCCGTCGGGGCTGCCCACCGCTGGCGTACCCGTTAGGTACCTGGCCGCCGCTCGCACCGCTTTGATTGACGCCGCTGGGTGGGGCCGCACTGCCGGCGGAAGACTGAACGGCGCTGAGGCGGCGCCGATTGGCGTCCGAGTCCATTTTACGGTAGACGATCTCGCCGATCAACTGGCGATCCTCTTCTTGCGTCTCGCCGAGCAGTCCCATGGAGGAGGAGTCGTTGAGACCGATGATGAACTCCTGCCCGTCCTTGCCGACCACCGCTTCGATCGCGAAGACATCGAGGCCGCCGAAAAGCCGCGAGCATTCATCCAACCAGAAGCGGTGCTTTTCTTGCAGGGGAATTTGTTCCAGCATGCTGGAGCCGATGTTGGCTTTCCAAGACCCGGAAATGCTGAAAAATGGGCTTTTGTTGTAAATACTATACGATATGATTAAGATATGGCTGGCTTAAAACGTAAAAATACGGTCTCCCAACGGATGCAGAGGAAAATGCACAGACCGACAGGCAGACCCACAAATAGGCGATTATGCAGACAGAGAAACGGATACACAGAATCAGATATTGAAAGACGGATAGACGGACGGACAGCCTGATTGACGGACAGGCGGGAAACGAAGATGCAAAACGATAGAAAGAAAGAGAAATAGAAATATTAAACAACGGATCATAGACGATACGACGATGAAACGGACGGACAGAGAGACGGCGGAAATGTTAAAGCGACCCATTTGTTGCACTATATACTGGACGGACAGAGTCGTTCCGGTTGATAGACGGATGGATGAACAGACAGGCAGATGGACGGGCAGGAAAAGAGACCGAGAGACGGAGCGTCAAAGAGACGGGAAAAAGGGGATGATCGAACAACGGGTAGGACAGCACGGCACGACGGTGAGACCGAGGGACAAAGAGACAGGCAGACACGTTGTAGACTAATCTAAAGATATACTGAGAGACGCTCCGACAGGCAGATTTATGAGCGGGCGGACGAACGGATTGACAGAGGAACGGAGTGACGGAAGGACAGAGTGACGGAGGAACGGAGAGAGGGGGGGACGGACAGGTGTGACGGGGGGCGGAAGTAGGAAAGAACAGCAAGAAAAACAGGATGACAGCCGTAAGGACAGAGGAATCACAAAAATCGATGCGTCCCGGATCAGAGCGGAATGTGTTAAGCATTAAACCAATCCAGGGCAACCCAGAAGAAATTAATCAAGACGGAGAGAAGGGTAGCTATAGCCCAGTAAGTTAAATTAAATTAAGTGCAATCATAAATTTTGACGTACCTCTTTCTGATAAAAGCTTTATAGGATGGGCCGATCTTCTGCAGATGAAGATCTTGCTTGGAGTCAACGAACGGCTCGACACTGCAGTAGGCGCCGCAACTTCCCACCAATGACGCCACGTCCTGGAAGTCATAATGCGAGTCCACACGGACTTTCCCCAGGCCCGCGTGCGCATGCCCGATCTTACAAACCACCGGAAATGACGGGGCCGTCAGCATCTCCCGATGATTAGGGTAGAAGGACTGCTGAATGAGGGGGAATTTGTCGCGGCCCAACCGCTGCTGGATCTGGATGAGTTGGGAGAAGACGAGGGGCTTGTCGAGGAATGTGTAGAGACTGTCGAGGCTGTTGACGGACGGCACGTTGCCGTACATCAGCGCCAGCAGAATGTGCCGGTAGTCGCGGTTCGCGTCGCGGATCGGCTGGCGAATCAGCACAAAATCCGGCCGGAACGACCTGCAAGTCCACGAAAAGTCTATGCAATGTCACATGTTTTTTTATTACACGTTTGTACACGTTATTTTGTACACGTTATTTATTTGCAACGCCCATAAAGTTAATTGTATAAATTTACGGCAATTCATTACGCAGTCTTACAATTGGCTTCAGGAAATGTATTTTACCCATGTACCACAATAATTTACCGAACCAGACAACTCTTGCGTTTGTAATTTGATCAATGTCTCAAACCATTTAACTATTTAAGTGGTTAATAGATCAAGAATGAAAAAGCAATTTCAATGAGTAAAATCGTGGTTTTGTCAAAGGGTTCAATTTAGTCTGAATTGTAACTCTTCATTAGAATAACAATTTAGTTTCCCCGGTTATCAACGACGACCTTGTTTGCGTATGTTTGAACCGTTGGGAGGTGAATCATTTATGCAAACTACTAATTGAACAATTTCAGAATCATTTAAAATGCAGGGGCTGATGGGTCGTTATGGTTTAAAATTGTATGATAAAAAAACTTTTAAGTCATGGAGAAGGGTTTACGTGTAATTGACAATGATTTAAATACCTCGTTTTGTTGAATCATTTGCAATAAAACTAATTTGCTGGCCGATATAAATATAATACCGATAGAAAATATATTAATAAAAAATAAATATATACCAATATAATTTTCAATGTTTAAAATTTTTAATATAGCGTTTAATTATTTTTTTTTGTAATACTTGTCGCTTTTCTATGCCACATTGTTAGTATGATATGATGTACGAATTACCTGACAACTTTTGTGCCGCCTCGTGTGACCTCCATGTCGACCATCGTTCCGCGATCCGAGAAGGCTGCCATGTTGATCTCATTGAACTCCGCCTGTGAGTCACATCCAGACGAAATAAACGCCATTATTAGAATTTTTTTTCTGATGATATCTTTTGGGAAATAGAATACCTGCTCAATTCGGACGTCAAATTCGTTTTGGATTCGACGACCGCGGAAGTATTTGGACCTAGACAAAAGTTAGTATGCCATTGACCCCTTTCTTACATGCCATTGAGGCTTTACTACTTTTGTATATGTCTGAAAGACTTGAGGTCGTCATATTGAAAGAGGGCAAGCCTTTTCATCCAAGTTGACATTTATGGAACTTGCGGTTCAATACGAGTGGAGGAAACACTGGGTGTGTGGTGAGTACAATAACCGAATTAAAAAGCAGCACACTCAAGTGCCGGGCACCACGGGTACAGTACATACTCGAAAAATATCCCAATACCAAGTCAAATCTCCCCCTCGAGTTTTTGTGTCTGTCTGTCTGTCTGTCTGTCTGTCTGTCTGTCTGTCATTCTGTCTGCCTGTATCTCTGTCTCTCTGTCTCTCTGTCTGTCTCTCTGTTTGTCTGTCTGTCTGTCTGTTTGTCTGTC
>LRSR01014290.1:0-10514 GCA_001579985.1 Hypsibius dujardini
GCTCGTTCCCATCACAAGTCTCAAAAGCAGGCTCGTAATTACAAAAGCCTTGCGCCAGCTCACTACGTCATACAGGGTCCAACGCTTGAATGGGTCTGAAACATTTACTAGCGGCCAGAACCAATAAATTCTTTCAATATCTGCTCGTTATGTGAGTACAGCTTGACCCAGATGTGATTTCAAAAATGTCGCACAAAAAGTGGCTGCAGAAATTTTTTTCTAAAACAGGCGTTTTTCACCCGTCAAGTTCGGCTACAGTCCGACAGCTGAAGTTGAAAGTTGAGCATAGAAATTTTAGGAACACATTTCACACATTTCATGCAAAAGTGCTGATAAAATCTTCTTCGAATATGTTTTTTTCAATTATGATATCTACAACGCCTGCACCCAGTTTGCATGGTGAGCATTCATAGTTGGGCAAATGTTAGAGTTGTACCCTGTGTGACGTAGTGGTACCCTGTAGGAAGTAGTTGTACCCTGTACGACGTAGCTGTACCCTGTATGACGTAGCTGTACCCTGTATGACGTAGTGGTACCCTGTACGACGTAGTGGTACCCTGTATGACGTAGTTGTACCATGTATGACGTAGTGGTACCCTGTATGACGTAGTTGTACCCTGTATGACGTAGTTGTACCCTGTATGACGTAGTGGTACCCTGTACGACGTAGTGGTACCCTGTACGACGTAGTTGTACCCTGTACGACGTAGCTGTACCCTGTATGACGTAGCTGTACCCTGTATGACGTAGTGGTACCCTGTACGACGTAGTGGTACCCTGTATGACGTAGTGGTACCCTGTAGTTTTAGGACATGCTGACGTACCTTGTGGTTTTTCAGCCACCCTGACCGTGCACGGTGACCGGACCTCCCCTTCCGCATTCCTTGCCACACAAACATACTCCCCCGAATGCTGCTCCACATTCGGCTGGCTTATCACCAAAAAATGCCGCTCCGCCAGCGGATTCTGCTGGACCTTCTCCTGGCCGACGATGACGTCGACTCCCGTCACTACGACGGTCCCGTTCTTCAGCCACTGCACCTCCGCTTCCGGCTGCGACACAATCACGAGTTCCAGCTTCAAAATTTCACCATCCTCCACTTCAAGGGCTTTGGGTAGCGGCAGGACCAGTTCCGGTTTCACGCCGTGAACGACGGTGGGCGTTTCCGGTATATCGCCAACTTCCGTCGTCGTGCTGGTCGTGGTGGTTTCTACGGTTTCGGTCACACTTACGTGTTGCGGCTGGACCGGCGGCGGTGTGGGGAACTGCACGACGGACGCAGTGGAGACCTCTCCCGCGGAATTGCGGACGACACAGACGTACTCACCTATGTGAAAAATAATAGAATTTTTTTAGGACGAATTGCACACTTCGTTTTGACTTCCGAAAAAATGAAAAAGAAAGTGAAAAAAGTCCCCCTATCTTTTCATTGCTAGTGGTTGAATTAGGACTGAAAAAGGGGGTGGCTGGATATGACTAGCTTATCGTACCTGTCCCTGAGAATAAAGGAATTTGAATAACCCACACGGCTAATGTTATGTATTTTAATATCAGCGAACGGGTGGGGAGATAGGTCCTAGGACCCAGTGGAAAGTGTCTATATTGCCATTATTGCGATATGTGCTACTATTTCAGGTTGCCCACTACCCATCCATACCTTGGTCAGCCGGTTCGGGGTTCTTGATCAGCAGTGTGTGTTTGAAGGTGTTGGGCTGGGTCCCGCTCGGCTCTTTGCCCAGGACGATGTTGACGTTTGCCACGACAACGTTGCCGTTCTTCAGCCACCGCACGTCAGATTGCGGAGGTGCCTGGACGATGGTCTCCAGATACACCGGTTCTCCTCGCTGCACTTCCGTGGCAGATAGGAGGGGCTTCCGGATTTCCGGCTTCAGAACCGGCGATTCCGGAGTGGTGGGCGGTGTTGGTGGGGTCGCTTTGTTCCTCAGACTGGGCTCCACGGAGCAAGTTGTTTGCGCCTCGCCCAACTTATTACGTGCCTTACAAATGTACGTGCCTAAACAGAAGAGGCAGGTCAATATCCGGCATTTTATTGTCAAACAAATTATTTTATCACTGAAAAGGCTTCAGTTTGTCAGCAACTTCAATTATCAGACCTTAAGACATTAAGACACTAAGACATTAAGACAAAGACATACATACAGACATCACAGACATATCCAGGCAATCGAAATCGACATGTCTGACGGACAATCATCGGGCGAGCCGGTTTACCGGAAATAACTTTTCTATATTGAAATGTGAAGATTGCAAAATCGCAAAAAGAACAGACATTGAAATCAACGGTTTCAGACAGTGAGATAGGCAACGAACGGAACTTACCGGAGTTAGCTGGTGAGTACTCAAAAATGACCAAAGTTGCCACTTTCCCGTCGAACTTGACCACTCGATTCCGACTGTCGTGAAGAATCTGGTTGTTCTGCGTCCATTCCAGATCCGGGGCTGGCGTTCCACTGACATGACACTCCAGCTTGACTAACTCCCCTGCCTCGGCCGAGACATTTGACAGAAGTCTGGTGAAAAACGGTGCTTCCTCCCCACTTTTATCTAAAATCAAGGGAACACAATTTACACTTCAAAATTCCCCATTTAGACTTGAAATAAAAAAGTGGGAAAAAAATGGTAGAAAAAATAGTAATATGTTAAAAATTAACATTAGATTATTGCTAGGTACTAGGTACTACGTACTAGGTACTACGTACTTTTCGAACTGAAAGAGATGGAACACGTGGCGACTCCGCGTGGGTTGGTCGCCTTGCATTCATACACGCCCTGGTCGTCCACTCCGGCATTGGGGATGGTCAACGTGGTGACGCCCTGCGAATCCGGCGGACTGACCACGATCTTGGACTGACCGGCCACGACGGCCTGACCGTTCTTGTACCAGGTCGTTTCCGGTCGGGGAGTTCCGCTGACTTGGCATTCAAACTGCAGGCCGGAACCCTCCACCGCGATGGCGTCTTGGGGAGTTCGGAGGAAAACTGGCGGTGTCATTTGCTCGAGCTGTTGCTGCACTTCGCGAACGTTGAGGATGCATTCCGTAACGACCATCCCGCCGGAGTTCTCGGCGGAGCAGCTGAACACGCCGCTGTCTTCCCCGAAAGTCTGTAAATGAATCATAATCATGTTCATTTTTAATAATTACTACTAAAATTAATTATCCAAATACATTATTCATTTTAAAGAATTACGATTTACTTATTAAGGGATGTGTATTTTCTTAGAATTGAATTGACATGTGAAAATGCATTCTGAAAGTGAGAAAAAAATTTGAATAAAATATAATAATAATAAATAAAAATATATAATAATAAAATTTGAATAAAATATAATAATAATAATAAATAAATAAAAATATCTGTATATAAATGGATTGAGGTAAGTATCGCATAGTGAATTGTCCTGACCAATCCAAGCTGGCAGATCAGTACTGTCATAATATTTCTTGAGTTAATCTTACTTCAGTGATGGTCAAAGTAGACTCTCCCGTTTCCGAATTGAAATGCGGTACGTAATCAGGATTTCCCGCCACGGGCAGTCCGTCGCGGAACCAGCGCACCACCGGCGTGGGCACACCTTGGACGCGACACTTCAAGGTCACAGGCTGACCTGCCAGCACCTGAACATCTTTTGGGTTTTCGACAAACAATGCCGGCTGCAGATGTGCCTTCTGTGGGACTGGAGGAGCTGGTGCTTGCCGTTTCTGCGGTTGATCTTGGTCGACTTCGATCGGGATATCGCGATCCTGAATTTTTTGGGCCTTGGCTGGAGGCTGGCCGACCTCGTGTTCATCAGCAGATTTGGCACGGGTTGACTTGACGACTTTTGAATGCAAGTTTTCAGCAATGCTGAAGAGTTCGTTGCTAATGACGGAAAAGGATTCCATGATGTCCTTGTTTTTGATTACCAGGTACTCCACTCTGCTGGGCCCCTTTGCTCCTGGAATAGAATGTATTTCAGCTTTATATCGTAATAGGATTTTTAATGTTATTGATAAAGAGCTGCACAGGCATGTTTGCAGAGCAGATATACAAAGTGACAGGCAGACAGACAGACAGACAGACAGACAGACAGACAGACAGACAGACAGGCAGGCAGACAGACAAACAGGCCTTAAGGTTAGACTAACCGAAAACCTGAAGACTAAGTTCGTTCAGATGCCGCACGCGCTCAGACTGCTTCTTCTCTCCGGGTCCGAGGAAGTTCTCCATTTGAGACAACACATTGTTAGCATCCTCAGGTCCTTTGCACTCCGTCGTTTTACGACCGATGGTCACAAGTGCCTGAGTTGCCTCTTTGAACCACTGTTCGGCCTGTAAATGTATTGAAACAATTAAAACGCGCCCTCTGTACGGCTAAGCAACTGGACGCATACCTCTTCAAGGGTTTCGTAGTACTGCACGGCCAGCTCAGTTTTCTTTGTGAAATTCGATACGTCGCGACTGAAAGATGACCACAGCTTCTGCACTTCCTGCTTGGCGGGCTGCAAGTCCGGCACTTGGGCAGCGTTCTCTGGCTTCGCAGTGAATTTGTCCACCAATGTAATGAAGACTTCAATTTTTGTTGAGATGAACTATAAATGCAATTGAAAGAAGATACGGACACGAGTGATTCATGAGACATCCTTCACCACAGAGCATGCTATTGTTCCCGGTGCGAGCGTACCTCAACGGTTTTCACAAAGGTTGTTTGCACCTCGTGGACGCGCCGTGCTCCTTGCAGACTCTCCCCCATTTCGTCTTTTCGCCGATTCATTTGCTCAGTTAGCTCTGCGATTTTATGACGAAGCTGCAATCGGGGAAAAAATAAAGTAGCATCGTCTAAATATTTAATGAAGATATTTATCAATACCAGCAAGATTGAATGCCTGTACAAGTGGCGACTATTGGGATGGTTGAATAACACATCTCTTCATCAACTACTGGATACCAAAAACTGACTTTATTCCATTTCTCCCACAATGTCGATTTGTTTTGACTGCTCAGAGGCTGATCGGTTCTCCTGGACAATACGGTGAGCACATACCTCTTCCGCGTCTGTTCGCAGTTTCGTGATGTCCAGATGGCTCTGCAGCAGCTGATTCTGCTGGTTCCAGGCTCTGTCCCAGTTGTTACGTTTGTCCAGAATGCTGGTGTGGAAAGTGTCCAGGTCGATGGACTGGGGATAATTTTGGCGGATCCGATTGACGATGGAATCACCCAGATGGACCACCTCGTCGTAGACTCGGCTGATGTACTCGTGCTGCTCCTTGTGATGGTGGATGATCTTCTCGGTTTCCGTGACCCCGGGCGGAAGGGCGTTATGCAGGATGCTTTCGTATTCACGCAGGACCTTGTCCAACTAAACGGCAAAATGTGTGTCAGAGTCCTGGATCTTTCGTGCGATCGCATTCGCCTGTCATAATCTCTGCACCGGGTCTGTGTATGTTTTCATGAGTTGTCTCTTTGTTTGTCTCTGTGCCTCTGTCCATGTCTGTTTCAATGTATGTGTCTAGGTGTGTCCGTGCCTGACGCTGTGTATGTCTGCCTATGTATCTATGCCTATGTATCTATGCCTGCGTCTGTGTCTGTGTCTGTGTCTGTGTCTGTGTCTGTGTCTGTGTCTGTGTCTGCGTCTGCGTCTGTGTCTGTGTTTGTTTATACCAGTGCCTGTACCTTTCGATGTGCCTGTGTCGGTCGGTCTCTTTAGGTCAATCTGTCAGCCTGAACTTTTAGTTTTGTTCTCACCTCATTGATCCGCTCATAAAATTGAATCGCCATCTTCAGCAGGATCTTATACTCCTCGATCCGGAGGACGAAGCGCTCGTACGCCTTAATCAAGTCATTCACGACGATATCCCGTTCCGGGGCGGTGTCCGCGTCGACGGGCGTGTCTTTGGCCGTCTGAATCAGCCGCTCGACCTTATGTCGAACCTCCTGCCGCGCGCGCAAAGAGACAGACAGTTAAGGGGTGAATTTCAACACACTGACATTCCATATTTGTGTCAGCAAAACAGGCAAGAGCTAAATTTAGCGTAGTACTGTAGTAATAAACCGTAGTAAGCTTACATTGATGGTCGGCTGGAAGGCATCCACTTTGGCCAGCAGTTGGCGGGCTTCTTCCTGATTAGCGCCGAGGTAACCCAGCTGGAGACCCTGGAAGGCGTCGCGTTCTGTCCGAATAATGTAGGTTACGGTGGTCGACACCTCCTCGATGTACTCGCGCCACTGCGACTTCTTCTGACGGAGATTCTGGGAGAATTGCGTCACCACTGCGAAGTTTTTGAGGTCTTGCTGCAGCTTCTCCAGGGTTTCATTGATCGACTTGGCCGCTTGGGTGACGTCCAATTGAGCGGAATCGCTCTAAAATAGATTGGGAATTAAAATTGGATCACTTTCTTTTTAGCGCATGCAAAAAACAGAATAAAATCTGTCCGTGTCTGTGTCTGTGTCTGTGTCTGTGTCTGTGTCTGTGTCTGTGTCTGTGTCTGTGTCTGTGTCTGTGTCTGTGTTTGTGTATTTAATATGAAATATCCTAACAATTAACCCAAAAAAAAAGGTTTCGACAACATGCGAACATGAACTTCTATTTTTCCGGATGGATCGATTATGCGTACCATTAGCAATTATTTGCTTATTATGATTGATGAATACTGTCTATGTCCCCTTTGAGCCCTTATTTTACCTGATTTTGGTTGTTACAGCGGTTTCAAATTTGACTATAGAATTTGACCGTGATCAAATAATTTCATCCGAATTTTCGAACTAACTAAAGATAACCGCAAAAATGCGAGCAATTTTTACGGAGCGCGAAAGTTCTCGTACCTGTGAGCTCTTCTTGAAGAAATCGCTGGCACGGTTCTGCATCGTCGTAATTAGGTCATGCAGCGAGGCCAGACGCTGCTCAAAATTGCTGGCATTCAGCTCGGACGTGGGGTCCTCATTGAACTGGTGAGATAAATTGCGGAGTACGTCGATCTCGGCGGACACCTTCGAGGAGACTTTTTGGAAGTCCGCGTAGGGCATCACAATATCCAGCCGTGCCGAGAGGAGCTTGTTCAGGTCCTCCCACCTCTTCTGGAGCTGCTCGGACTTTTCGGTGATCTCCTTGAGTTCCGCCTGATCGAGACCGGCGGGGTTCTTCATGATGTTCCGCACGAGACTCACGAAGGCGCTCATCTCCGGCTCGCGGTTCTTCATCTCGTCGTACAGCTGCTCGTGGAGGTCCACGAAATCCCGGGTACCGTTCAGACCGATGGGCAGAACGCGATGGTTCTGAAAGCAAATTTTAATTCTTTATTTATTTATTTTACGCATTATTAAACCATTTTCAATTATAAAGGTCGAATATTGAGGATCAGATCGGAAGAAATATTAAGCTGCGAAAATTCACGACTCCTTTTGGATTTTGGTCGGCAATAATTGCGGTCACTTCAACGGTATCTGCCAAATGAAGGTGCGGTACTAACCTTGAGGAGCACTTCCACGACGTGCACAGTCCATTCGTACAACGACGTGTATAATTCCGTAAAGGATCGGTAAATTTCGCTCCGTTTTGACAGAACGGACTGAAAAGTTGTGCAGCGAGCGGTGAGCCGGTTGAGGGACTCCTGCATGGCCGCCATAGCGGCCTCCACGCCGGTAGTGTCCGTTCCGCTGTCAACTCGTTCCAATACCACTCCGCCTTCGTGAAAGACCGGGGAAGTGAAACCCTTGATTTCCTCCAGAAGCGCTTGCTGCCGATTGGCAATATCCTGCGGAGTGATTTGCTCCTTCTGCGCTTCCAGATCGCTCAGGCGTTGGTCAGTGCGAGCGAATTGGATGAACACTTCCTCGACGTGTTGGTAAAACTCCTGAGTCATGGTGAGGACGAAGCGACGACGGTCGACGCGCAGGTAAAACTTCTCCACTTGATCAACCAGCTGCTGGAAATCGCGATCTACCTCCGGGGGACAGGGTGTGATTTGGGCGTGCAGACGACGAAGTTGTTGAGAGTAGTCGTACAGTTCCTGTTGCAGCAGCAGAAACAAACTTGATTAGCAACTAACACAATCACAGGCATGGAAGCATGCGGTCAGACAGAATACAGACAGACAGACAGGCAGGCAGACAGGCAGACAGGCAGACAGACAAACAGACAAACAGACAGACAGACAGACAGACAGACAGACAGACAAACAGACAGACAGACGGCAGACAGGCAGACAGACAAACAGACGGACAGACAGACAGACAGGCAGACAAACAGACAGACAGACACGATACCATTAGCAATGTTAATCACGTACTTTGGTTCGTGTTTCGAGCAGCTGATGGTCAGTCAGAATACTCTTAGTTTGGTCCAAATTATTTCCCAGTGTATTGAAACGTTTATCCACCAAAACAAGTTCCTGATACAGTTGGCGAAGCTTCTCCAAGCTTTCCTTCAGGGACAACAGTTTTTGATGGGTCAGTAATGTCTGTCGTCGGCGTTGCCACAGGTCTTCCAGTCGGCGGCGCCGGTCGTGGACATTCTCCAGGAGTTCTTCCACCACGTGGCATGCAGCGGAAGTGGCGTGCTTGTAACCGCGGGAATCTGCGGCGGGGATGCGCCCGAGTTCGTTGATATGCTCAACCAATCCTTGCGCGTCTCCGAGCAGTCGCATGGACGACTCCAGAATATCTAGAAAGAAATCAAGATGACCACTGGTCCTTTCGACATTATATTCATCCAGACTTTGAGAGAAGGTTGAGACGTAGTTTTATGCAGGCAACCATAATAAACAGACTGGAGTAGAGAACTGGACAGATGTCAGCCATGTAATATAGTTGTATTCATCCGATTTGAATCTATCGCTGAACCAATTACTTGCGCGCATTACTCAATAATTGAACCACGCAAGGCACATTCAGATAAATAAACATATTTGAAACTTCTCTGCATCCATTTTAGCTAATGACCGTTTATAACGGGTATGCTAATCAACTCTTGTCAAATCAATTGCTACAAACTTTCAACACAAGGGGAGACAAAAGCAGCGAGACTTACCAAAAAATGATATATTTATAATTAAGTCAAAAAAAAATTGCTAGACAGACTTAGCCGGATCGATAAAAAAGGCGTTTAAATAAATCTAATTACAGGCAGAGAGTCAGACATACAGGAGCCAGACAAAGAGTTAACGGAAGACCCAGCAATCGATTGTATGAATGAATCGAAATGTACGGACAGAACAGAACAGACAGAACAGAACAGAACAGAACAGACAGAACAGACAGAACAGAACAAATAGAACAGAACAGACAGAACAGAACAGAACAGAACAGACAGAGCAGACAGAACAGAACAGATAGAACAGAACAGACAGAAAGTGTTCTTACCTTTTCGAACAATCTCGTGTTCTTTGAGCCAGTCCTTCGCGCTGCCCTTCAACGAATAACTGTCCATGTCTCGCTCCATTTCTTTCTGCGTTGCCGTCAGCTTCTGGTTGCACTGTAACACGGAACGGCCCCAAATTACATTCCAGTCAACAAGCGCCCGATAAAAGCCCAATCAAATTCACCCATAAAGGCAGCAACCCAGGCAAACAAGCGGTATTATTCCAGACACCACACTCGTTCCATTGGAATGGCTAGAGAGAAAAGCTCGCTCTATCAACCCATACCTCAGAGACTTGTCTGTGGAATGCCACGGCACGTTCCAGCAGCAATCGCCGGTACTCGAGCAGGTCATTGAGGTCCCGCCACGCCTGGCCCAGGCTGTCGGCCATCGCGCCGTACACTTCCCGCTTGGGTTGCTGCGTGCTGATCAGTTCGTCCGCCTGCGCCAGCAGCTCCTCCACATTCGGCTGTTTGGCCTGCGAGCGTCCACAAAACAAAAATCCCGTCAAGACAAATCAACCAAAATATCTCAATAAAATGCACCAAAAAAGCTCCACAAAAAAACAATCGCGGCAGAATCCGCGATGTGGATTTACGGCGAGATGACGGCGGTGGCCTCTGCTGCTGCGACTGATGAAAAATTGTGTGTGAACGCTCACAAAGTCGTATTATTAAATTATGCCGGTGTATCCATCGAGGGGAAAAAAACGAGTATTATTCGCCTACACACGCAGACGGATGACCATCACCGCCGCCGCCGCCACATGTGGCTAATAAAACGTTCACTTCCGTCTGCAGCGCATACAGACAGACAGACAGGCAGACAGGTACGTACATACTGCTTAAACAATTTTCCAATGACGGTCAGAAAAATGATGCTCGTCGTAATGACGAAGAATGCCGCGAAAAAAAATCCCATCAAAAAACTGCCATTCAGGCAACGGATTCTTTTTTCACAGGCACATAACTATCTGTGTGGTCGCTGTTGTATGCAAAAATGGAATGAACGTGTGTTTTTGTCTGCATTGAAATTGTGAGTGTGATGGTTGAAATTGAATGGTTCGTAGGACGCTGTCTGTGGGATGTACGCGATCGTTTTGTCAGCGCTAAGTTTAGACGCCATTAAAAACAATCTTCGGGGTCTTTGAGTTTTATGA
>LRSR01014293.1:0-16290 GCA_001579985.1 Hypsibius dujardini
TTAATTAAATTAAATTTTAATTTAATTTATTTTAATTAAATTTTGTATTTCGGTTTCTCAGTTTAGTTTAGTTTAGTTTTGCCATTCCAATATGAGAGCCAGTGTGTCCGAGGAAGCTCTCCATATGAGCATACATAGTCAGAGAGGAATGGTATTCCGCTGGGGAAGCGTTCAGGATCGGCGATGAGAAAGCCGTTGCTGTCCCGCGTCATGTTCATCCAGCAGTCTGAATGCAAAATGAATAATTGAGTCGTAACGTTTGCCATTGTTTACCTACAATCAATCAATCAACTGACGCAATGTGTGCGTCAAGAAAGATTCGGGTGGATCACTGTTTGCTATTGTTTACCTACAATCAATCAATCAACTACTTCAATGTGTGCGTCAAGAAATTCCGCTTAATCAATCAATCAATCGTTGCCACGTTGTTCTTAAATTTCAGCCAATCACTACACAGTGAATCCGATTGAACAGTCAACCGATGACTAGAGGGGGTGGGGCTTAATTGTCCCTTGAGATCGGGAGATTACGGTACTCTAAATAAAAGTCAACTCTCAATTAATAAAGTGGGCTGTGGGTACCGTCGAGGATAATGTATTCGTATCCAGCGTCACGGAATCCGCCGGACGCCATCTTCTCTGCCATTTCCAGAAACAGCACCTCCCTTTGAAAAGAAAAAACGACCTTTTTTTGTCACGGATCACGCAGAAAAAAGTTCGTGTTCTCACCCAATGCAGTTATGCGGGTCGTTTTTGCAGTCCACATTGCATCGAAAGCGCTCCCACGCCAACCAACCCATCGGAGGAGTTAATGCTGCAACAACAAATCAAAACAAATTCAACATTCCCGCTTTCCGTTTTTCCCCCCCCCCCCGATAAGTGAATCTCTCCGTGTAACGTGCTAATTACAGCTCACCGAGTCCGTTGTTCAGACCGTCGCAAAAGGGACCGACCGCCGACAGGAGCGTGCATAGAAAGATGATTTTGTAGCCTGCCATTTTATTTTACACGTCCAGCAATGTTGAAATGTGTCTATGGAGCCAAGAAGATTTGAGGAACAACTGAAGCGTATATTGGAGCAACTGAAAGAGCTCGATGTGTGTGGTTATGTTCGATGGTGCAAACAGAAAGGATGGCTGTGCTGTGTCCCTCTATTCTACCCTCTATTCTGCCATCAGACGTTAGCTGCAACCGTCGCTGTACACGGACCGAACGATTAGATACCGAGATTGTGGCGTTGACCTCGAGAACTGTCAGGGAGATATTGTGTAGGAGATAAATGAATGGAGAAGGCTTTGCTGGCCGACACAAAGTCCGCGGTTCTTCGACCCCTTCTCCGCCTCTTTTCACTACAGATTTGATTCTCCGCCGGTCCATCTATACTACAGACGACGAGTGAATGACCGTATTTGTTGTATATATATCGACCACAATTTTGGTGAACGGAAGGTCCAACGGAGAGACGGAAGATCCGACGGATAGACAGAAGGTCCCACGAAGGGACGGAAGGTCCGACGAACGGACGGAGAGACGGAAGGTTCGATGGAGAGACGGAAGGTTCGAGGGAGAGACGGAAGGTCCGATGGAGAGACGGATGGCGGAATTAATAGCTATAGAAGGCAGGGTAGCCTGGCTCGCCCAACGTACGGGAGATGGTCAGGGTAACGGTCAGCAGGATCTGGAACGGAAAGAAACTGTCATACCGTGCGGGGTGACGGATGACAAGACCGAGTCACGGAAGTACGGACCGAGAGAAGGTATGATAAAGTAAAAGACAAGGCGCTGGAAGAAGCACACGACAGACGGAATTCCCAATGTTCCGTTGGGCTCTCATGCTTCCAATCCGCCCAGGGCTTGGCGATTGTCGGTTGTTTCGACATCCGGGCGCAGTTGTCCGTTCTGTACCGTATACCATCCGTCTCCCTACCCCCTTAGTTATCCTTGAAGCTCTCCGTCAAGCCGGCTATTGCTCCCCTGGGCCATTCGTTTTAGATCGCCATGAACCATCAATCTATCTGTCCAAAGTCATTTTTTCGGTCGCCTCATCCATCCGTATTCGACTGACTCTCAGTCTCCAAGTTGGTTCTTCATACGCTCTGCTGTATTATCATTTACACTTTTCCGCCGGCGGTCCATCTGCAAATCGATTGCTCCGCCGCTCCAATTATCCCTGAGCACTCGGTCTCTCGGCTTCTTCCCTTAATATTCTTCTGGTTTTCGGTCCGTCTGTCACACTACAACACTCCATCCGTCCATCCGTCCGTCTGTCGGTTACACTACACTCCATCCGTCCATCCGTCCATCCGTCCGTCTGTCGGTTACACTACAACACTCCATCCGTCCATCCGTCCGTCCGTCCGTCCGTCTGTCGGTTCATCTGTCACAATACAGCACTCCGTTCCCACTACATCGAGCCGTCTGCCATTCCGCTTGGCCATTACTATTCCTGTCCGGCTTACCGTCGCGCAACCTTCTAGTTGCTTGTAAATTGTGGACCAACCCTTCCAGTATTACTATTCATATGAATCGTCCCCTCCCCCTCCACAAAAACAAAATCCGAACCATATTGTCAACACACCCTTTGCCGAAAAACACTATTCGAAATACGGTTACAATAAATAACGGTTACATTTTACTGTCCTAAATACCGTTGCATATTGCGCAACAAAGCAGCTTGTAATCATTTTTAGTCCCTGACAAAAAAACGTGACCAAACGGAGCTCCATTGTTTTATTGGGACTAAACACATGGTCACAATTTTGGGTGGCAGAGTTCGAGCCATCAGGGTGGTCTGATTTTGAGCCACTCTTGGCTAGAGCTTGCCACTGCTTTCTCCTGGATCTTTGATTTAACGCCCGGCCCAGAAGAAAAATTAAATTGAGCAAGCTGCTCTAAATTCTGCCAAAATAGACAAGTTCAATCTGCTTAAAGTCTGCCACCCGAAATTGTGGCCATGTCTGTAGAATAGACCGCCAAATTGTAACGAACTTTCCAGAAGCGTACAGGATTTCAATTAAGGTTCGAATTACTGTCATTTTTTTCGCCAGGGACCACTCCCTGTGACAAAAAAAAAACATTGAAATGCAGTATGACTGTTTGGGATTCAGTTCACTTCACTTCAGCTATTCTGTTATATCCCTCCACCAACATCACTCTCTTTTCATGTCTTCCAGCCCAAACCCACGGATCGGGAGAGCTCGCCCCTTTGCATTGTCTGTATGAAAAGGGTGCCTCATTTCCAGTCACCCCGTCTTAAGTTCTATTTCAAGTCACTTCAAAAGCAATTCCAGTATAGTGGGGCCGACAGAAAAGTGGGATCAGTTTGCGTGCCAATCCGTGGGTTGTTTTGTAACAACCCATCCCACATTGTTTTTGAGTATGACCAAGCCAGCCGTTGTAAAAAACGATTTGTTGACGTTTGAACAATCAATCATGCTTGCTCCAGTATAATGGGGCTTTCCTGGAGAGTAAAATAAACTTTTCTAGCCACTACCCCAATCCAAATTCAATTTAGAATGGATTGGCATTAGCGAAAGAGTTTTTTTGGAATCAGGGGGCGGAGCCAGGTGTATGTTTCCAACGGGGACGGGAAATGCTGGCATAGCTTTCAAAAAAATGCCATAGCCCCGCCCCCGAAAATCCGAAAAATACTTGACTGATGCAAATTGTTTTGAGAAGGAATTCTGCATAAGACAATGGCAAGAAAAGTGAAAAGTGACCGGTGAAAGTTAAAAGTGACTCCGCTCACCCGCTCACTCCGCTGCATTGTGTAATGTAATCTGTCTTTTCACTGAAACTGTGCACGAATTGTTACTTTTTTGTGATTAGTTTCAATCAAGAAGCGCAACTGAACTGATCCTCTGTATGTATGTTAACCGTTCAGAGACTGCAGAATGAACAAAAATTTACTCTAATTCAACGTGCCTCGCCTGTGGACGGGCGATGAGATGAGTGGAGAGTATCACAGACGGAGACAGACATGCGAAATTTATGCACAGTACATCTCCGTCCGACCAGCCCAGCTGTCGGTCGGATTCACTCTTCCGTCCCCGACACGGGGCAATGTGAACCTTTCTCGCGGCTATTAACACTCCGGCCATCTTGTTTTGAAAAGGGGGCGGGGCATCGCCGAGGGAAACTGCCGAAACGCACAGCTACACACGAACAGAATCAAGGCTGACCAATTCAAGATATTCGACTCGTTTGATAGATGACTTTCACGGAGTAGCCGAGCTTATTAGCTTGACTCGGTCAGTCAAGCATTCTGTGTGTGTGTGTGTCGATCAACTCGTCGTCACACTCATGCGGTATGCGTCGTCTCCCTGTGCGCGGCCAGTGAATGTCAGCTGTCAGTTATCGTGCGCTGTTCGCACTCACACAGCACACACACAGCACAGCTGCCTGCCTGCCTGTCTGATCTGATCTGCGCTTGCTTGGTTGCGCGCATGCGACCATATTTTGGTTTTGAAACATCACCTTCTTTTGCCATTGCGATAAATGCTGACATTTTCCCGAACTATTCTCTCTGCAACGGGCTTTCACAAGACGCTTTCCTGAGGGTACTCCGGCACCCGAAAATGGACCGGATTTTGAGGCTTCCGACGGCGCAGCTGTACCCGCACTTGCGGTGTGAACTCTGCGAGGGATTCCTCATTGACGCAGTCGCGCTACCCGAATGCCATCACGAATGTAAATTCGCTCACCGTTTTCTTCGTAACCTTCTTTTCCCCTCCAATCTGTCTGCTAAAGGGATCCTTTTTGCAGTTTGTAAAGCCTGCATCGTCAATTACTGCTACCTGCAGGGGCCGAAGGGGCCGTTTTACTGCCCGATTGAAGCATGCAAAGCGGAGATTCACAAAACCAGACCGCTTTCCATGCTGAAGTAAGTCACACCACACGCACCACCTTCCCCCCGTGCGGAGTTGCACCCGTTTCGAAATGGCTTTCTCCTTTCTATTCTCGTTTGATTTGATGGGAAGTTTAGAGGGGAAACTTCTTGCAAGCGGCATCATGGGCGGCAGTATTGACTGGAGAGTTTTAAACGTGCATTTTGTATCATTAGATTGCCGTGATTCACGGCTGTTCAATTCTCACATTCCGCGCACACTGCAGTGCATATAACAACGTTCAATATTAGAAAAAACCTTGATCATTCAGAAAAAAAAATTGGTTCTTTTAAACCCGAAAAGTCGAACAATAAAAGAGGCCCACATCCGAGTTTTGCGATTGAGTCTCGATATCACGCAGAATTTTTTTTTTGGAAAGTGACGAAATATCCGATATTCGATATCCAACATTCCGATACGATATTTTTGACGTTTCTGATCGACAAAGATCGCCGTCCGGGGCCAAGAGCTACCATCAAAGACTAATGACTGTTTCACCGGCGTGTTCAGAGAAGCTACTCCGAACGTGAAAGAGTAAAACCGTCCTGTTCTGATTAGAGAATTTGTGTTTATGCTGTCAAGTTACGCATGAGATTTCGCGAACGCAGAAAAATTGAATTGCGAAAGTTGGACATTAAAAAAAATAATTGTTTTATGCATTGGCATACCGATCCCTCAAACTTTCACCTCTCTGTGAGATTAGACCTTAAACGATCCCATTTTTTAATTAAATATTTTTGTTATCTTACAATACAACTAGGAGTCTAGAATGGATGAGTCAATGCTCGGCTCAGCTCTAGTAAACATGAAAAAATGAAGTACACATGAAAAAATGAAGTACGATAGGTCATACGAAAAGTCAATTTTTCACACGGATTATACGCCATTACGCACAGAATTTGTGCGGTCGTTGACAGGGCGTGGGAACACTCTTTCTGTTAGTTTAAATTTATGTGAGGCGATATGTGTGAGCTTTCAAAATGTATACGCCTTTTTCATTCTTATTCGAAACGCGAGCGGACTGAAAAGTTTTTAGAAATAAATGACAGAATAAGTCTTCAGAGGCGCGTATATTTTTTTATCAAGAATGGACAAATTTAGTTGAGTTTAATCGGATTTGTAGCCTGCCCTCGTGAACACTTAGTTCTTAAAAAAGTGTAAAGTAAAGTAAGTGTTCCAAGTAAAAGCGTAAGATCCAACGTTTTTCCTGACATCTGGCAGCTGTAAGTCTTATAACATTTTGTAGATTAGAATATTTTAAGTAGGAAATACAAATTCTCAGTCAAAGTCAGTATCCTGCAGGATATATATTTCCTTTTCCTTAAACAACTTTACCTTTTCCTTAATTGACAAGTCCTTTTCTTTGGACTTTGAAAGTTAAATTCTTGACGACTTGGGCTATTAGTTTTTTTAGCGATTGACCGTCTACCGATCGACTGATTTCATTTTTAATGGATTATGGTTTACAATCTGGAACGTAGAAAGTCAATACACATACGAACAGATCACTTTTGTTTTGAGGAAAAAAGCATTTTGTTGAAGCAAAAGAATTACTTGTTTAAGGAAACGTTGTTTAAAGCAGAAGAAATTTATCCGGAGCCGGAAAAGTCATGGTTACAGCTGTGGCAGAGTTACTTCTTCAGCCCACACCCAAACCCATGCGCCCACACATGTTAAGTCTATGAGTGGGCGCGCTGGAATGGGCGTGGGCTGATTTACTTCAAGTGAGAATAATAGTTGACTTCTATCGGTGACCTTTTGCAGAAGAAGAGTCATGACCCTTAAGGTGCTCGGCCTGACTGCTTGCTCACCACTGCATGTAATTAAACTCTATGTACTGTGTTAGGATTTCGAAAAGCCCTAAGATGTTAAATTGGATTCGTTATAGGAACAATAAAATATAATTAGCTTATTTCGGTTAACCTCCCTTGGTGATAGCTTTCCTTTCTTTCTCTCTGCAGAAATGACACAGATATGCAAACCCTCATCTACAAATTATTTCCGTCAGTCTACAAAGGTTCGTATTGGTGGCCCTTATTTGGTTTGTCCATTATGCGTTGAATAAAACGAGCAGTTAACAGACAGACAAGCGGACAGACAGACACACAGACACACAGACACACAGACAGACACACAGACACACAGACAGACAGACAGACAGACAGACACAGACAGACACGACAGACAGACAGACAGACAGACAGACAGACAGACAGACAGACAGACAGACAGACAGGCAGGAAGACAGAAATTCAAGTCGTGAGAGATTAGCTGGAACCTCATTTTTTTACATCGTAGACGAAATGGCCAATCGTCGTCGCTTTTACGAGGAACATCCTCAAGCCCGTAAGTCCTTTCTATTACCAATAATTTACCCGATTCAACAGTGTTTTATCTTCTACAGTTTTAACAAGAATTTTTGTTACTTGATTTTCAGTTACTTCCTTCACCGAGACCGTTCGTCGGCCACCCACAGCAGACGATTTGGGAACTCTTCGCAATTTTGAGTGGCTGCCGCGGGATGTGCCCCCTCGCATCACAGTTCTCCTTACTTACACAGGCAGCATAACGTATGTCCGCAGTCGTCTTCGGTACTTTTGTTTTCGTTGCTTTTATTCGCGTTTGTTAATCCGGAAATACCGTTTTGTTTGATATTTAGGAACTTCAACCAACCGTCGCGAGATCTAATAAAGAAAGACAAAATGGTAAAATAAGCATGCTATGTTGGTATAGTATTTTGCTCGAACCGCTTTCCTTGCAGTGGTTGGGTAGCTTGTGATATTTCCAGGAAAGGTCACACTCTGTTGTGAGCATATTGATGGATTGATCTCTTTGTTCAGTTGATAGTCTCTTTAATTGATTGAGGAATTAACGAATACCAAATTTGTCTGTCAAGCTGTCTGTCAGGCTGTCTGTCTGTCTGTCTGTCTGTCTGTCAAGCTGTCTGTCTGTCAATCTGTCTGTCTGTCTGTCTGCCTGTCTGTCAAGCTGTCTGTCTGTTTGTCAAGCTGTCTGTCTGTCTGTCTGCCTGTTTGTTGGTCTGCCTGCCTGTCTGTCTGCCTGTTTGTTTGTCTGCCTGTCTGTCGGTCGGTCGATCTGTCTGTCGGTTTGTCTGTCTGCCAAGCTGTTTGTCTGTATGTATGTTTGTCTGTTTGCCTTTCTGTGTGATTGATTTTTTTATTTATTTTCAGGCAACAGCAGTGCGCTCGATTTGTTACCATACCCGGTGCGAGACAGCCATTGGGGATCTGAAACATTTCATCGCGGAAAAGTTCCACTTGATGTCGGACCACATGGTCAGTTTCCCGTTTAGCACACGTATGTGACTGGGACGAAGTCAGGATTTGTTTTTCTGGGTCGTTTTCAGGTTATCGTGCTTCTGGCAAATATTATTCTCCAAGATGACAACAGTCTGGCGGATGTCGTCCGTTACTTCTCGACGAAAGAGGTTGGTCATTGACAGACAGACAGACAGACAGACAGACAGACAGCAGCCCATAAGTTTCACTCAGCCTAATTTCCTTTTCGATACGCAGAATGGAATCTGAATGTCTGTTTATGTTCTCGGCAGGTGGATGTGTTGCACTTCAACCTTATCCTTTCCGATGAGGCATCCTTTCCTGACATCATCACCCGCGACGTCGCCGTCTCCCGCCTCCTCCGCACGAAGGCTATCCGCCGCCCCAACCTCCAACCCGTCCCATCCCAACCGCTGGCCATTGAAGATCTACCAGAAACCTCATCAATCGAATCCGTTGTCGAAGCCGCCCCTACGGCCAGTGATCTGGAGTTCCCCGATCCCCGTCCGAAGAAGAAACAGCGTAAACTCCGGAAGCTCCCCCTACCCGACGGTCATCCGCGCAGCGGACCGAGCGATCCGCCCACGCCTGACTGTCCAGTCGCCTCGCCCATCGAACCTCAAGGGAAGAAACGCGGACGTGGACGATCCAGCCGGATGAGTCCGCCGCTCGGCGAACCGTTGAGTTCGGTTTGCGCACTCCTCCGCAAACGGCTGCGGAAGGACAAGGACACCACCGAGCCATCCGGATCTCCGTCTCCTGTCCCATCCGAGACAAGCGGCGCGTCGATGCGGCAACGGTGGAAGGAGATCGGCGGCAGCTTCGCGTCGAGGGACTCCTCCCTTCTCTCCCAGCTCGCGGAGCAACTCAGGCAGGCGCCGACGTCACCGACGGACTCTCCGTCGACGGTGACTGACGTCTTCTCTCTGTGCAGATCGGTCGGCGGTGGTCATCCCGGCTTGGCGGCACCCGTTCCCGTTGACGGAAGTTCCCCTCATCCGTCCAGTCCGGAGAAAGTGACGGACCCTCACTGCCACCCGGCGCCCGTCATTTCGCGGCTCTTTGATAGCGGGCGACTGGGGAGGATGTTCGCGGCGTCAGAAGGCGTGCGGATAATGCTGACTCCGAAAGGAATTCGGAAGCGGGCGGTTAAGGCTGCTCCGTCGTCCGTGGAAGGGGCTGTGAAGAAGCCGCGCCGGAGACGACAGCTTGTCAACCACGCGGCTCAGTCATCGGAAGTGGTCAGACTGTCGGCAGGGGAGAAGTCGACCGTTGTTCCTCTTCCAGACAAGCAACCTGCCATGTCTGGACAGTTTTCGGAGACGGTCAAGCTGCCGTCAGGGGAGAGGCCGACCATGGTTTCGCTTTCAGACAGGCAACCGGCCTTCTCTATGCCTTATTCGGAGACGGTCAAAGTGCCGGCAGTGGAAAGGTTCACCGGAATTCCGGTTCCAGACAAGCAAACGACTGTTTCGGGGCAGTCTTCGGCGACGGTTCCACTGCCGACTGTGATTCCACTTCCAGGCAAGCTACCACCGGCCAGCTGTGTCCAACCGTCGTCGGAATTGATCAGACTACCGTCGACCCACCCGGTGTTGGACGGGCTTCCCGGAAGCCAGTCCGTCAGCACTGTCGAGCCTTCCGGCGTACTGACGCTCTCCTCTGTGGAAAGGGCGACTTCTCCGCCCGCTGTCATCAAGCTGTCGCAGTCGGTCTCGTCGTCTTCCGTCGCATCGTTCCCTCTTGTCACTGCTGCCCCGGCCACTGTTCCAGCTTCCAAGGCCTTCCCCAGTTCGGGTATGAACACGGTCACCGCACGGCTGGTCAATAAAAGCGCGACATCCTCGTCGGAAATGGTTAAAATCTCGCCGGATGGAACACCAACGACGGATGAATCCCCACCGTCGTCAGCTGTTGTGAAGCTGTTCGAAACCGTGCGACCTTCTCCGGGGAAACCGTTAGTTGAAGCTGAAACGGTAGGATCGTCGTCCGTCAGACCGTCGGTTGAAGCTCAGACGGTGGCCGTCGTCCGTCAGACCGTCGGTTGAAGCTCAGACGGTGGGGCCGTCGTCCGTCAGACCGTCGGTTGAAGCTCAGACGGTGGGACTGTCGTCCGTCAGACCGTCGGTTGAGGCCTCAGTGGTAATACTGCCGTTGGTCAATCCGTCTGTCGAAGTCGAGACGGTGAGACCATCTTCGGGGAAACGGACTGGCGAGGAAGTCAAGCCCAAGAGGGTTCGACGACCTCGAAAGATGCCGCCACAGCCAGCGGTCAACGGACCTTTCGTTCCGTCGTGGTACGAAATCCACGGCATTGAGGAGCACAACTACGCGAAAGACCCGCGTATGGAGGAGTTTGCGACGCCACCGCTGCTGCCGCACGGCACCCCCAAGCGACGGCGGGCGAGACGGAGGGCTCAAACCGCGCCGTCGTCGAAGCCGGTTCCGCAGGCAGCTCCGCGGACCTCACTAAGCCCGGATTTGTTCGCCGATCCGAGGGATCCGCCGAGCAGCAGCGCTGTGAGTTCGACCGTGTCCTTGAATCCGACACACCTGTATGTGGTGTCATCTTCCACAACGGCGGTAGGTCCGACCCGACCGACTTGCCCGTCCGTCTGCTTCCCCATCACTAATGTTCCCAATGGCGCCACAGTGCCTCAGATTCCATCAGTGTCACAAGGTACTTAAGACATGACTTTCGTCTGGCGTCTGGCCATGTTACGCATAGGTGCTGTACAGAGACAGACAGACAGACAGACAGACAGACAGACAGACAGACAGACAGACCGTCTCCACGACTGGCTGCCTGCCTGTCCGTTTACCCACGTTCCAGCCTACACCAGTGCCTGTCCACCTTTCTATTTGTCTGTCCGATCGCAGTACTGACTGAGTGGAGTGTCTGCCTGCCTTTGTGTCCCGGTGTCTGTTTGGCTTTCTTTTCCGCCTGTCTGAACTTGTTTCCATGCTCATTAGTTATTTGGTATTGTACTTGTAGCATCGTCGTTTGTGTCTGAGGGGGCTGCCGTTGCCGCACTCGTGAAGTCCGCGCCAGCGTTCATCAACATTCGCAATGGGATTGGAGCGGATACTGCTGCGGTTGGACATGGTATGGCGTCTGTGTTGGACGGTGCCTTGCCAAACGTCACACCGGTCAAACTTGCGGCGCCCATCTTCCTACCACCCAGCGTGAAGACCGGGATTTATCCCAAACTAGCATCGCGTCCGTCCCAGCCGCCGCCGCCATTGCGGACGCAATCGACCGACAATGAAAGTATCTTTCAATTGGGTGGCGATGCATCCGATTTTTCGTCTGGTCCGCCGTCGACTGGGATGTCTGCATCACGTGATATCACTCCAAGTAAGACATCAGTGCAGGCACAAGCATGTGGGAATTCAGACAGACAAACAGACAGACAGGCACACAGACATGCAAGCAAACAGGCAGGCAGACAGACAAACAGACAGACAGATAGGCAAACAGACAGACATGTCTCCATCCTGGAATGTATAAATAGCCTCGTCCTTTAGTGTTGTAGCATTTACAGCACTATTCGCCTCTTTTTAGGTATTCCTGCTTAGTTGATACCATGCCCTTCTTGGTGGTTGGCATCTTCGTGTTTCTCCTGGAGGACTATTTTGCTCATCCCGGGATGGTGCGAGGTGAACCGTCATTTCTGTCGGTTAACTCCATCCCGCCATTCATAGTAAACATTTACGACGCATACCGATTTGAATCTTTTAGACCTTTAACTTCACGTCTCTGCATGTCTTTTGAGACGTCCTGGCGCATTTGTTTATCGTGTCATAATGTCAACTTTTTATCAGGCGCTTTTTTAAAATGCTTTGTGCATGTACAGCGTAACATTTTCAGTAAGTTTTTATTACTAACTGTCAAATTGCGTGTTTTACAAGATAAGAAGTGGAAATCACAGACGGGAATAATATAGCCAGGATGTATTGGTAAAAGTTCAGGCTTGTGCATGACGCTCCACCGTCTTAATGGCATTCTTCAGGCTCCACACAAGTTCCTGAAGTTGAAATAAAACAACATGGCTGTCTGTCTGTGTCAGTGTCTGTCTGTCTGTCTGTCTGCGTGTCTGTCTGTCTGTCTGTCTGCGTGTCTGTCTGTCTGTCTGTGTCAGTGTCTGTCAGTGTCTGTCTGTCTGTCTGTCTGTCTGTCTGTCTGCCTGCCTGCCTGTCTGTCTGTCTGTCTGTCTGTCTGTCTGCTAAATTTACCTGGAGTTCTTCAACGGACAAGCTGAAAGCCAACGATCCAAGACCGCCATTCGTCGCCAAGGTCTCCAGTTTAACTCGGTAGACCGGCTCATTGATGCGAGGCAATTCATTGCTCTGTAAGCAGACCGAGCCCATTTGGACATCCGTTGAAGGGTCTGAACAAAATATTTGACATCTCACAGAAGTATTCCTGACGCCAATTGCTACCTTAATTGTCCAATCCAGGCGCCAATCCACGTCGGTAATCTGAGGAAATCCGAAGCCGACCGTCGATAGGACTTTACGGAGATCGGCTCGCCTGGCAGTGTAGATATTTGTGATGACTTTAGCTCGGCTGTCGGCAACGTCAATCGCTTGAAGGTACAAACTGGAAGAAGAAAAACAAAACTATTTTTTGCCTTTCCTAAATCCAGTCGTCGAATCTCTCAACATCTCAATCAAATAACCGGCGAGCGCCCTAAAAGTAGAATTGTGAGTACACAGTCGCTTGATTGATGAATTGGTGAGTAAAATTTGATGTGTGAGTTTGGTCATTCGATTGATTGATTGATGACTTCATCTTCGATATGATATATCAAGACAATCAATCAATCGACCAATGGATCGACCCTGATATATCAAGACAATCAATCAATCAACCGATGAATCGACCCTGATATCAAGACAATCAATCAATCAATCGATCAACTTTTTGGTCGCCTCCATCATTACTACAAGCAGTTAATGTCGTGCAAAAAATGGCGAAAAATCTCTTCTGTCAGCGTAATTACCCCACAGCATCAGTCGCGGAATTTCGCTTTGCCGCCTCCATGAAAAGGGAGGAGAGTGCAGCGACACCCTGATGAATGGGCAATTTATTTTCCTCCTCCTTCGCTTCCCGTTCTAAAGAGATGCGGAGGTAAAAGTTCAAACTTTTTTTTCTTCAAACTTTCAAACTGTTTCCTAAATAAAACTCCCGAATGACTGGTGAATTACCGGAGAGAATCCTGAAAATGTGGTTCGGCACGACGAGACTTTCCGCGACGTCCTCGACAAAATGCTGGAACGCGGCTTCCGTGGCGAAGAGCGTCTCGGAAGATAAGGCGCGCAGCCATTGGTGTTGGTCGTCCGAAATGCGTAAGACGTCCATTCTTTTATTAGAAAATAAATGCGAGACAATAACTGGTCAGAATGTGCAAAAAATGCAATAACAATAAACGACAACAGACATCGAATGAACTCTACATCGATTGATTGATTTATTTACTCGATATTGACGAATGAAATCGCCATTGATTGATTGATTTATTCACTTGAAATTGACGAAAGCAAATCGCTTGATGTATCACCTGGTAGGAGTAGCACCTACGCAGAACTATATTGCCCATGGGAATCCCGGGTCCGTTCGAACCATTTTTGCCTCGCTATCAGCTGTTCCGGTTCAAGTCGGCATTGGCCAAAACCTCGAACTGTTTGGGTTGAAACCACCGAGCAAAATTCTCGCAGTCGGACTAATCCCTACTGCTGTATTTGCTCAGTCGAAATTCATTGCAGTTAGTTGAAATTTTGGCCACTTGTGGCAGAACTTTTAACACGATAAAAATTCCGATTGTGTTTATTTCCTCTCTTCAGTCTCTCTTCCACATATTTGGTCTGATAAGACTTTTCCAATATCTATCCGGAAAGTTGAACAATGTTCTGAAAACACTACATCCGGATTGTGATTTTGGTTATGGGTCGAAACTTCATGCCGAGATTGGTGATTCGACTGGATTGAGGGTCTGGGAAATCAAGCAATCAATCGACTATGCAGACGGAAATGTTAACACCGCAACAGCAACAGGAATCCGCCTTGCGGCTCAAAAAGATCCTCTCCGCCCTGGGGTACGCCGTAGCTTCCTTGTTGATGATGACGGTGAATAAAACTGTTCTGACGTCGTACGGGTAAGAATGCGGGGAGGTCTACTGTGAAAGTTGGTTACTTGCTGAAAGCATCTGCTGCTTCAATCAATCAATCAATCAATCAATTTTGTAACTGACTGATTAGGAAAATTTCAGCTAAGTATATCAATCAATCAATCAATCGCTTGGCCGAGTCCATTGGGTGAATTTCAATCAATCAATCAATCGATGTCGCTTTCATTTCAGATTTCCTTCATACGAAGTTCTGGGCTTGGGACAGGTCTGTTGTTGATCTCTTATTCTCCTGCACTGTTTCTGGAATTTTATTATGAAGCAAATGTAGGCCGTGGTAATGATTGGCGAACTGTGACTTTAGATTGTGGCAACGGTGGTTGTCCTACGGACTGCAAAAGCGTTGACGTGGATTTCCTTCCCGGATGCCAACACTAATGGAGCGAGACGGGTACTGGCCTTATCTGGCTTCGTTGCGTGCACTTTGAGAGTTGATTGATTTGTTACCTGTATGGACGGTTACACGGTTGAATAGAGATTGAATTTGTATTCATACAAAGCAATCAATCAATCAATCAATCAGTCAATCAATCGATCAATCAATCAGTCAATCAATCAATCAATCAATCAATCAATCGATCAATAGATTAACTAGTCAATCAATCAATCGATCAATGAAGCAGCATTCATGCCACAAGTGTTTGAACAATACTTCAATCAATCGAAGCCTTTGTCCACACATTTACAATGAATCTGGAATAATTGATTATACGATCATTTTGAGTCATCCATCATTTAACAAAGTGAATGTTTTGGATTATTTAGGCCTGGCCGCTCTCGTTAATCTTCATCGGCAACTTATTCTTCGGTCTCGGCGGAACGAAGAAGCTCAGCTTGCCGATGTTCACCGTGCTGCGGCGATTCTCCATCCTCTTCACGATGATTGCGGAGGTCATCTTCCTGAAGTGAGTCACTACTAATTTTTATTTCAAATCTAAACTCACCGGTCAGTTCGGTTTAGTACGTTTTTATTTTAGAGGACGGCCGTCGGTCAAAGTGCAACTCAGCGTGTACGGCATGATTATCGGCTCAATCGTCGCGGCGTCGTACGTCGAGCCTCATTCCATTGGTTGTTGTACGAGGAAAAGTGACCTCTTCCATTTTTAAGGGGCGACTTGGGTTTTGATGCCGTGGGATACTTTTTCCTTTTGATCAATGACGTATTCACGGCTGCCAACGGTGTTGCCACGAAGAAGCTCCTCAATTCAAAAGTATTGCCTACGGCTTCTTCTCAGACAGACAGCCAGGCAGACAAACAGACAGGCAGACAGACAAACAAACAAACAGACAGACAGACAGACAGACAAACAGACAAACAGACAGACAGACAGACAGACAGAGACAGACACAACATTGACACATTCGACGTTTTTGACTTGTATTTCGTTTTCCAGGAGCTAGGCGAATACGGGCTATTGTATTACAATTCGCTTTTCGTTCTGGTCCCGCTGCTGACCTTTGTCGTCATGTCTGGACAGTTCGAAAAGGTGGAAAAAAATGTGTGCAACTTTACTCTTTGTTTTTAAGAAGATTTTACGCTTTGCAGGCATTAAGTTTCCAAAGATGGAGTGAATGGGGATTTATCGTGGGCTTTTTTCTGTCCTGCTTCATGGGATTCATCATCAATTACACAATTGTGATGTGCACCATGTATAATTCCGCGTTGACTACAACCGTCATCGGTGCCCTAAAGGTACGGTCATTGGATCTCCTTAAAATTGGTCATGTGGTGGAAGTTTTCTTTTTTGTCCTCTCCAGAATATTTTGACGGTCTATATCGGAATGGGCATCGGAGGGGATTATTTATTTAGCTGGATAAACTTCCTCGGACTTAACATCAGGTTTGACAATTGGCAGGCAGACACACAGACAGACACACAGACACACAGACAGACACACAGACACACAGACAGACAG